>NW_010729119.1:4214575-4238283 GCF_000365185.1 Nelumbo nucifera | reverse complement strand
GATCACCCACTCAGATGAATTCTCGGACTGTCCCAACATACCTAAGTTTTGACCCCTGCTAAGGATCTCACTGATTGGTACATCAAAGACAGCCCAATTCGACACCTAGTGTAGTATTATAATCGAGTCTAGGGGTTAGGTGTAACTTTCTAGTTTTGCTCATCTATCTCCAAGGTCCAGGGCAATACTGGAAATCTGRTCCGGTTCAAAGGTTCTATTAGTCCTACACTGCATGTGCTTCGGGTCTCACTCTAGTAGCTGAGACAAGCCACCCTAACAGTTGGCAGCACACCAGTGTCAACCTTGGTAGGATAAATCTCCCCAGACTTTCCCAATGGCTATGAACATTCTAAACTAACACAAGTCTCATTAAGTGTCCAGTTTAAGGGTATTACACAGAAACACACCACAGGAACATGAATCTAATGTGTACTTTATTCATTTATAATAAATTCACAATGTACATATTTCTGATTGACCTAAGGGCATACAATTGTCTAACAAGATCTTAAACCAAGTGGTGTTGGATCCCTTTGAGAGGGATAAGAGATTGTGGACCCTAACTCCCTTTGGAACTTTCTCTTGTGCCTCTTTCTTCCAGTCCCTACTGCCTTCATCCAGTCCATTTGCACAAAACTTTCTAGTTAAGGATGTTTCAGGTGAGCCGATTTCTCCAAGGATTGGAGCCTTTTGTTGGGAAGCCTTCCTCAGAAGATGTAATACTTGTGACATACTCCAAAGAAAAAGGCCTTTTTGGTGCTTGTCTCGGAATTGATGCATTCTTTGCAAGGCTAATGGTGAAAGCTCCTACCACTTATTAGTTTCTTGCCCCTTTGCTATTGATCTTTGGGAATGGTTTCTTTCTTCTTTTGGTTGCAGGTGGACCCCACTACCAAACATTCAAAGTTTGTTTAGCCCTTCATTCTTTGGTTTGCCAAACAAAAGGGGAAGGATAATGTGGAGATGTGTGAGGGTTGTTGTTTGCCGAACTCTTTGGGAGGAAAGGAACACCAGAATTTTCTCTGAAATTGAAAGAAGTAAAGAATGCCTTATTGAAGTAGTAATAGTGAGGGTGGTACATTGTTTGAAATCCTTGGACCTGTTTGTTGATATTTCTACAAATATGTTGTTGAATAGCTGGCTGGAGGTGGCAAATTCTGCTCCTGCTCGCTCTTTAGTTTGTCCTATGTGGTCACCACTAGGAAGTGGACTAATAAAACTAAACTTTGATGGAAGTAGTGAAGGAAATCTAGGTCCATCAGGTGTAGAAGGGGTTTTCAGAGATGAGGATGGGAAGGTGCTCGCTTTGTATTCAAGTTCTATTGGGTTTGGAGACTCTCTCAAAGCTGAGGTCTATGCAGTACTGGAGGGTATAAGGAAGTCTAAGGAACTGAATATACAAAAGTTAGTCATTGAAAGGGACTCAAAACTAGTCTTATGTTGGTTACAAGAAGGTAGTGGACTTTGGAAATATGCTAATGAGAGGAGGGAGATTAAGTGGCTAAGTAGAGGAGTGGAAATTAAGTTTTAGTGGGTCAAGAGAACGGCAAATGCATTTGCTGATGCTTTGGCAAAGTAGGGGGTGGGAAGGGATCAATTGTTTTGGGTTGTTTTGTAACTTTTTCTTTTTTGTTATCTTCCTAGAGAGAGTTAAGCCTGTTTATCTCTCTTTGGAGCGTTGTAACTAACTTCTTTTTAATTTAATGATTTCTAATTGTTGATAAAAAAAGATTGGTTTGATGTTTAATCAATTCACACTCCTAAAAATCTCTATTTTTTGGTAACCAATAAGTTTCTAATTTCAAATAATACAATTATAGAAAAAAGTTAAAAAGTTGGATTGCTAGAAAAAATTAAAAACTCAAAAGTTAGTGGTCAATGGATCTTTGACTCTTGGTCTTAACCCTTAAATCTTAAGGGTAAATGGGTAAAGAGAAAAGACATAAAGGATATTTTTTGAAGCCTAAACAAATAAACATGAAGGATTTAAACTTGACCTTTAAAAAGAAAATTCTTAAAGTCCTAAAACCATTACGTCTTTAAAGGTTATGTTGTTATATATATATATATATATATTTATATTAGTAATTTATATGAGACTTATGTCTTATAAGCAAACTCTATCAAATCCTTCCAAATTTTAGGAATGTTCATAAAAAAATGAAGAATGAACCAAACCAAGGAAACCAAACCGAAAAGTCCTTTTTGCTTTGATTAGCTTATAAAAAATTCAATTGCTAACCATATATTTATATATTTATATATTCACCAATTATATATATATATATATATAGTGTGTGTGTGTTATGAATATAAAAAACCAAAGAAGCGAATTGATTAAACACCAAACCAATCAATTAGTTAATTGATTAGTTCGATTCAATTTTGGTTCTCAATATTGCAAAAACTAAAGCACTGTTTAGGTTTCAATAATTTGCCCATGGTTTGGTCAACCAAACCATGAGCACCCCCACCAAATTCTAAAGCACTTGTTTTCTTTCTTTTGTTCTTTATTTTTTCTTTTAAATTTTGGCTTGGTAAGGTGTTAAGGGCTTGGGGATGAGGGTAGTGTAATAGCTTATGCTCGTCCCCTCATACCCATAAGGCCATAACCCCAAACCTTGCCCCTTGTGAAAATTGGATTTAATCCAAAGCACTTAAGACTATCATTTCAAATCGAGTTAGAATTTGAATTTTGAAAAATAGAAACCATTTGCAATCATACTTACAACAATCAAAATTTTATAAGTAATTATAAATGTTTAAAAATCATTAACAACTGTGTCACCTAAACATAATGCTTGGATTGGACTTGAATTTTCCTAGACGAATGGAGTTTTAATCTAAATTCATACAAATAGATACCATTTGCAATCCCAAATCCTAATAACTAAATTTTCAAAATTAATTAATAAAAAATTTATAGACAAGTAATTCACCTAAAAATATTACTTGGATTGGACTTAAACTTGCCCAAACCAATTGAATCTTAATTTGAATCTAGACAAATAGATACCATTTTGTATTGTGTAATCTTAAATCATAATTATAGTAATTTAAAATCCATTTAAATTCAACAATAATTACATTAATAAAAATTTAAAATTAACTAATAAAAATTTAAATTTCATAGACAAACAATTCACCTAAAAGTATTGCTTGGATTGGACTTGAACCTAACCAGATGTTCCAAACTTGCGATTTAACCAATTAAGAATGTGATAGGATTCCTCCTAGCTTCTACTCAACTATTTTCTATTTCTTATATATATATATATATATATATATATATATATATATATATATATATATATTTCTTAGTGAATGAGAGTGTAGAGCTTTTGTTTGACTAAAATATCCCAATTTTTGAATTTTGGTCTTTCTTTTATCGTAAGGATAGAAATGTAATTTCAACAACCATTTTTCACCCCATTCAAATCTCTCTCATTTGAATCTTATATTTAAGGTATTAATTCTCATTAACATTCATTGAATCCTATTCTTGACTAGAATGCCCCTTTTTTTGTATTTTGTCTCTCTCTAACTATGGGGGCATACAATGTAATTTAAACTACTATATTTCTCCTCATTCAATTCCCTTTAAGTCTTATTTAAGTTATTAACTTTCATTCTTTCGGTGAATCTTATATTAATTGATCATATTAAAAAAATAGTGTTATAAAGAATAATCATTTTTATAGATAATAGAAATAAAATACAAATTAAGAAAAAACAAAAAATGGAATTATTTTCATGTTTGGTGGCAAGTCAACAATTAAACCTTTTGGGCCAAATGTGTAAATCCTTGACATTAAAATTAAATAATAATAACAATTAAGAAAGATGAAAAACACCAAAAGTATAAAAAATACAAAAAATGTAGGTACATATTATTTAATATCATCATCATCATAAACTCTATCGGATTTTAACATGAAATCAAAACCTAAATCTGTGACCATCCCAAACCTTATAAGATTTTGATAAACGGGTCATAAGATCAGAACGTATCGGATACCGAAAAATCCCGCGAAATCCGAAATGCCAGCAGCCAGGTCGGAATTCAGAGCCTACAGGGGACATCATAGCCATTTATTGTAAATGATAATGTTAAGTTTGTAATTTCGGTGACAGCACATACTATAAAAGATGTCGCTGTTCCCATCTTAGGCACTGCCGCTGCACAGCCTGCACATAGGGGTTTTAGGGTTTTTATAGTTCCCACTCTTCCCCTTACCACCATGACTGCTCAGACGCAAGATGAGCTTCTCGCTGCTCATCTCGAACAGCAAAAGATCGATGTAAGCATCTATAGTCTCCTCTCTTTCTCCACTCTCTCATAATATCACTCGATTCCCTTCTTATTCTTTCAAATCCTTTGAGTTTTGAATCGAATACTTGGTATTTTTCTTTTGCAATGGAAGAGATATTTGAGCAAGGCTTTGTTTCCTACTTTCCTTTAGTAATTTCTTGTCGGGAATGAATCTTTAAACTAGTTCCGTGTGTAGGTTTTCAGTAACATGCTTCATATCATTGAGTAACTACAGATCGAGTAAATAATTTTTGGTGCAACTGGAGCGGTTAAGATGGGAAGCTGAAGCCCTTTAGTTGTGTTTGTTCTGAGATGGGTCTCCTTGCTCCTTGTTAGATTCAAATTATACAAACAGTGATGCAGATAAAATTTATCTATGATAGTTGGCTTTGGTTCTTTGATGTAGGAGTTGTTATATATGTGTGGGTTTGTCAAATCTATGCAATTTCAAACCATAGAGCGTTTAATTGAGTCAAACACATCTATAATCTTGTAGCGATACAACTGAACGTGGGCAATTTATGCAATTGCCAAATGATAGAGGGATTGACTAAGGGATTTTATTGTGATAGGTTATAGAGGGAGCAGTTGAAATGTGGTGAAAATACAGCTTAATGTTTAACCTAGTATGTTGGTTTCCAGGCCCGATGATTTACTAATGTTTATAATTGCTGTGCTTGTCTCTATCAGTGTTTTAAAGCTTGCCTTAGGTGCACATATGAACTATGAAGTGCATTTTAGGGAACTTGCCTTGCCTGAACCCAGGTGCACCTGGTGTCTGCCTTTTTTTTAATGTTTTTTTGGTGGCTTAACACCTTTATGTTGATTTACAGACTTCTAAATCATGTTTCATTGCTGTTTGAATGCTGGTGATTCTCACCGATCTGCTGGTAGGGATTTAAGATGCTTAACATTACACTAACTTCTTGACATAACACAACCATGAGATAAATAAAAAGATATGTTTCATTTACTAGAATTGTTCAACGCTTGAAGGACATTAATACAATCCACACACACTGAAATATTTTAACTTCGAATGCCTTATATGTTACATATATTTATTTTCATTTTATCCAGAGAGGCTTTTTTAAACATTTATTTATTTTCAAAGGTTAGGTTTGCAATTCTTATGTACTATATTTAATTTTTGTTATTTGATTTCTTTTTAAAATCTCTGCTCTTGCTTTGAAAAGGCGTGTGCCTTGTCTTTCGCCGTAGGTGCTAAAAGGCCCTTGCATTTCTTGCTTGCACTTTTAAACTATTGTGATACCCAAATATGATTGTTCTTATATGGTAATGCATTTGCGTGGTTAAAGGTAGTTTTGCATGGACATGGACATAAGACTAAGAATTGATGTTTGTCCTGGAGTATGAATTGGACCAACTGGGGGTTGCCTTATCCCAACTATATGGGGTTGCCTACATAATTCCTGTTTCGCCAAGATCTTGTAACCTCTTCAATGTGTAACGAATCACTTCTTCAATGTGCCCATACCATCTTAGTCTACACTCTCTCATTTTATTACCCATTGGAGCTGCTCCTAGGTTCCTATGGATAACTTCATTCCTAATCCTATCCTTTCTAGTTTTTCCACTCATCCCTATCCTATCTAGTTTTACATTCATCAAAAGTAAACTATTATGATAATCTTGTTTAGAAATTCTAACATTATATGCCCATGAAAAGGTCTAGAATTTTCGTTTTTGTTACTTGATTACTATTCTCAGAAAAATGGTATTCATTTTGTAAATTGGCCAGTCATTTATGCCCATATTATTGCATGCACATGAATATGGGAGTTGAAATCCATTCCGTTGCCTTCTGGGAGAAGTCAGTTTTGCATGTACTTGTCAGTTTACTTTTGTTATTCTTAATAGCATACTTCATTATTCATATAAAGAAGATGAGAAAACATGGACTTGTAGGTACATCTATGGAAAAGTGTATTCTATTAAAATAGTTTATATTTTTTGAAATCTAACAGTATATACTTGCAAAAGATGTTGCCTTTGTTACAAGTAACATTTACAAAAAAATGGCATTCATCTTGTGCATTAGTTGTTCATTTATGTCACTTCAAATAAGCTAGGAGATAAAAAGTAAATGTTATGTGGAAGTGTCCTCAAAGATTGTGTAGTTTTTGGACCCTAATCTGTTTCCAACATGGACACATTAACCATTTAGTAGATTTCATACAACTAGTTCTGTCTGTCAAATAAGCAAGTAGATAAAATAAATGTTATGTTGAAGCGTCAAGCAAGAATTCAGACTGTTGATCTGAAACTTGTCTGGCATGGACATTTTATCTATTTTGGGGAAACCATGCAACATTAGTTGGGGGGGCCTTGAGGGTGGACATTGATAAACATGTGAAGTTTTATCATTAGCTATTGTGGAGATGTTTTTGACTACAAGGAAATGGGACTGCTCTCTATTTGCTAATATCCAAGACATGGATGGATCGGTATCCTATATAATATGCTCATATCATGCTTTTCTATCTAGTTTTTCAACCATGCAACATTAGTTGGGGGGGCCTTGAGGGTGGACATTGATAAACATGTGAAGTTTTATCATTAGCTATTGTGGAGCTGTTTTTGGCTGTAAGGAAATGGGACTGCTCTCTATTTGCTAATATCCAAGACATGGATGGATCGGTATCCTATATAATATGTTCATATCATGCTTTTCTATCTAGTTTTTCAACTTTGATGTCATTTCTCAAGAGTCAACTTTTGTCTTGTCAAGTTAAATTAAATTTGTAACATGTATAGTTTTTTGTAATATAATTTGAGTTTTTGATAACTATTATAGTATAATTTGTTAAAACATACCATTTTACACATTCCGAAGTGCCCATGCAAAATCCAGTGTCATATCTGGTAAGTATAGTAAAGGGTAGGTTTGGATGATGTGGTGAGAAGCTCTACTAGGAAGGAGTGTTAAGGTCACTAACCATTCTATTATATGGTTTCCTTTTCTCTACCCTCTTTCCCTCCTTTTCCCCTTTATGTTTACTGACATTGGCATCAATGTCTTTTTTTTTTGATAAATGATTGAAAATTTATTCATGAAAATTAGAATATATTACAATACAGCCTGCCCAAAGATATTACAATACATTGGCATCAGTGTCTACATGGGTATATGCAGGCTTTGCTTTAAAAATGGTGATCCATTGTAAGGAAACTGCACTTGGAAAGTTGGTTTGATTAACAAGGGATAGCAGAGGGTGTCCTGATGTTATATTTCTTTTGTTCTCTGCATTTGATAATGCAATTATATAATTTTAGACACCAAATTTTTGTTGTCAATGTAATTGACTAATTGCATCAATTTATACTTTTCTGTTGTTTTCTACTTCAATTTGTCCTTTTCTCTTCAATACTAAAAGACAAGCTGCCAATGGGATGGTTTTTTTGAACTCTTTGAGTATCTTCACTGCAGCCTGATGAGCCTGTGGTTGAAGATGAAGACGAAGATGATGATGATGATGAAGATGACGATGACAAGGATGAAGATGATGCAGAAGGTAAAGATCTCTAATATCAAACAGTTATTTGTGGGTTCAACACCCTGTTTTTCTTGGTTGACTTGGTCTAACAGCTTAGAGTTATTAAGAGGGTGTCATCCATAGGGGTGGCAATTTGGTGGGTTTGGGTTGGGCAAACCATCTAACTAACCAACCCGTTTCTGACCCATTTAAAGAAAATTATGGGTTGGGTTAAACCCAAACCTGCCTTTACCAACCCCACCAACCTGTCCAACCCGCATCATACCAATACATTAAAAATTAAGAGGAGACTCCTGGCTGGTGATTGCCTTTGCATGCGCTTCGTAAAATTTTTATATCTGATTTGATTTACTGATCTTTCACATATTTTTAGGTGTTTTGTCACGGAGGCTAAAAGCTGGCCATCTTTTCCTTATCTCAAATGTTCTTTTCTTGCAATTTACAGGACAGCAAGAAGGAGATGCAAGCGGTAGGTCAAAGCAGAGTAGGAGTGAGAAGAAGAGTCGCAAGGCAATGGTGAAGCTCGGAATGAAGCCCATCCCAGGTGTCAGCCGTGTTACTGTCAAAAAGAGCAAGAATGTGAGTTCTTCAACAGGCCATTAAATGATCTTTCGTTCTCAAACGATCTACTTGGTCTACTTTCTACCGTCGCTTTTACTATAATCTGTTGAAATAAACATGGTTGGTTCTTCTTTTTCTTTCAGATTTTATTTGTCATCTCAAAACCAGATGTTTTTAAGAGCCCGACTTCAGACACCTATGTTGTTTTTGGGGAGGCAAAGATTGAAGACCTGAGCTCCCAATTGCAGACTCAGGCTGCGGAGCAGTTCAAGGCCCCTGATCTCAGCCATGTAATCTCCAAGCCTGAATCATCCGCCATGGCTCAGGAGGATGAAGAGGTGGACGAGACAGGTGTAGAACCCAAGGACATAGAGTTGGTAATGACACAGGCTGGAGTCTCAAGGGCGAAGGCCGTGAAGGCACTAAAGGCGGCTGATGGAGACATTGTCTCTGCCATCATGGAGTTAACAAACTAAGCAAAACCCCGCTGAATTGTGTGTCTCCATCATGCATTGAGTAAACATTTTCCTCGCTCTTTTTTACTGAATGTGTGGTCTGTTAGAAAATCCCTTTTCATTTTTGTCATTTTCCCTCACTTTTCTTGGTTTCTTGTTGTATTAGTATTCAGTGGTAAACGAAGAAAAGCGTTTTTAAATCATGGTTATTTTTCTGGTTTTCTCGTCTGTTAATTATTTTGCTGATAAATGATTGATCACATGGTTATTTTTCTGGTTTTCTCGTCTGCTAATTAGTTTTCTTCGGCCAGGGTTCTTTTTGGGTCCATTGATTTTCGTAAAAAAAATCATTGAACGTTTATTAATGATGGGGGTGAACAAGATTTTCCTAGTGAGGCCTAAATTTAACCTAATATTTCCGTCTAAAGTTCTTCCCCTTAAAAAGGAGAAAGCCCAAAGTTGAGAATGCTGGTGTAATGGAAACCTCCACCCGAGAAAGCAATCAAAATTAACATTGATGTGCCGTGGAAATAAAATGGCCAGAGCGTGTGGGGTGATTGCCAGAGGCTATGTATGTAGCTTTCGGTTATTCATTAAATGTTTCTACTTGATTAACAGTTAGGTGCCGGAGGTTATTCATTAAATAAATGTTTAGAGAGAAAAACAATAATTAAACCTTTTAATTAAGCACTACATCAGCATACAATGAATAAGCATTTCTATTAGGGGAAAAAGTTAAAACGAAGTTTCTCCCAATGGTAGTTGATAGGTATGCATAAAAATCAAGGCCTGTTTTTGCAAATTTTTATACKATCAGCGGCACCTATGTGACAGTGTTTATTGAATAAACACCCACACTTCCAAACACTGCAGTAATGTCCTCTTTGTTGGTTGCTGTCTTCCATGAATGAAGCAGAATTGATGGCATCCCAATAGTTACCCGATAGGAGAATCATCATTGAAGGTGACTCGAGGATCATGGTGGAAGGACTCATGGTTTTCAAAACCGCACTGAGCGGACCGGACGCTTGGACCGGAAAAACCGGGAATCAGTCACATGACTTGACTAGTTTCGTTTTTTCCCAATCTGTTTTTTTTTTTCCTTTTAAAATCGTTGATTGTAGTCTGCAAATCGCTGAACCGGCTAATTAACTGTTTAACGGTTTTAACCGTTTTTTAAAATTTTTATTTTTTTGTTAAAACAGACTGACCATTTGGGTCAAA
This sequence comes from Nelumbo nucifera, assembly GCF_000365185.1. Next base: position 4,228,213 of record NW_010729119.1, on the reverse strand, counting down.
TGGTTGGACCGTTCAAACCGATAACCGAACCCCTGACCGGTTCGGTTTTAAAAACCATGGATGGACTAAAGGATTATAGGGTGTATCTAATACCCCATGGAATATTAGGAACACAATAGAATTGAACTACGAGATTTGCATGAATTATCAGCAACACAATAGAATTGAGCTACGAGATTTGCATGAATTATCCACACTCTCCGAGAGGCAAATCAGGCAGTTTACTGGCTCGCAGATTTCGGGCACCAAAATCAAGTGTCATCTCGTCGTTATTCAACTTTTTATTTTATTTTATTTGCTTTGCAAATGCACACACCCCACGTGGATTTTAGTTTGATGTAATTTTCCAATCTATCAAAAAAAAAAAAAAATCATCGAATTTGTGTTAAATGTGATCTGGCCTTGTTTGGTTAGTTATGATTGTATATTGCTTTCGTTAAATATAACACGGAATCTGCTGCAAAGCGAACGAGATATCATTGGCAAATTTTTCTAAGGACGATACCCTTGTGTATGCCACGAGCTGATAGGAATGGGTAGGCATTTTGTACTATATTTCTGTAATGATATCATACTATACTCGGACATAGGTAGGCATTTTGTACCATATAGGAATGGCAATGGGGCGGGGGCGGGAAGAGGTTATTCCCATGGGGACAAGGTTATTTCCATCCTGTTTCTATGGGAATCTCCATCCCTGTGGGGATTTCCATTCTCGTGATTTTTTATAATGTTAATTATTTTGTTTTTATTTTTTATTTTATTTAAAAAATAAAATAATTAAAATTTATAATCCTATTAGAAAAGATATAAATATATTCAATCATATTTTTAAAAATATTAATATATACAAACATATATACACACACATATATATATATATATATATATATATATATATATATATATATATATATATATATTGTGGGGATCCCATGGGGCAGGGATCGGGGTTCCCGTGGGGCAGAGAGTGCTCTCCCTGTCCTCGCCCCATCCCTCTTAATGGGGATGAAAATTTCCTCGTCTCCATCCTTACGGGAAGAAAATCATCCCCATCCTTGCCTTATTTGAAACGGATCCCCATGGGAATCAAAGAGATGGAAAAAATTGGCATCCCTAATATCATACCTATTTCAAACATTTTAAATTATAGTAAAATGGGTTTAGGTAGGCGTTCTATTTTTATACCATGTGTAATGATATTGTGTTTTGGTGAAAATCGATACAGAACGCATTTGAATACATTGATACAAGTGGGTTTAATTATACGTTTTCTATTATATCACACAGCGTATTGAATACATTGATACAGTAAAAGTAGACAGCAACTTTGCAAGATTCAAGGTCTGTATTTGACTTTTTGCTTGTTTGCTAGATGTGTAATTCTGATTTTTCCCAATGGCTTAAATTATGCTAATTGGGCCCAGGTAAGGCAGTGGTTGTGGTCTGACTTTGAGAGTCCAGAGACCAGAGGAGAATGACGGTTGGGGATGTGTTGGTGGGTTTTAAGGAGAGAGAGAGAGAGGAAGTCTTCCCCTAATGATGGGTTTAATGGGTGAGTTCTTAATTCATTACCCATATGGGTATGGAGTCCTATTTATAATGTTTGGACCTCCAAATTCTAGAATCTTCTTATAGTTTGTCTTTATCAATTTTGCCTTTATACTTTATTAATGTATACACCTTTGATTTCTACATATTTTGGAATGTTCTTACATTTTAGAAATTTCTAGCTCTTGAATTGTTTGTAAATGGTTTTGCTTAAGTTGATAACCAGCCTGAAGCAATTTAGTCTGACCCGGATTTATGCCGGGTCGGCCTGACTAATGTATTTATATAAATCCACTTACATTATCCCCCTACTTAATAACAGTGAAAGGAGAGTGCTGGTTCGGGATGTATTGGTGGTTTTTTGGGAATGGGAGAGAGAAGAGAGGGGGAGGAGAGAGAAAATGTGGATATCCTCTTCCTAATATTGGGTTTAATGGGTGGGTTGTTAACTTGGTTCCCATATGGATATGGGTATAGGCCTTATTTATAGTGTTTGGACCTTCATATTTTGGAATCTTCTTATATTTTGTCTTTATCAAATTTGCCCTTATACTTTATTAATGCACATGCCTTTAGTTTCTATTCTTGAATGTTCTTAAATGCTGTAATTTTAGAAAGTTCTAGCTCTTGAGTTCTTTGTAAGACTCTCTTACATAGTCTTACACTCTAGTGATCTTACTCTTTTGCTCTCACATCACAATTCATCTCACTACTCAACTCAGCTTTTCCAACTCCATCATTTAGTTACTAACTTGAGTGTTGAAGAATCTCTTCCCGGGAATCCACCTCAGGGCCTTTGACCATTACTGTGTTCGTAGGTTGCCATAAGTCTTCAGCTTGTCTACCTTATCTTTGCTACATCTTGGAGTAATAACAAATTGGTGCCTTGTGGGAATCAAATGAAAAGCTCATCTTACCAACATCACATGACTTAGCGACCATGGCTCTTAAGACATAATCCACCAACATCCACACTCAAAGGGGGAGGAGTCTCATAGAACCAGCCCCAAGCCATTACTTCAGAGTAATTTAAGTTTTCCAACACCAAGTTGAGGACCTTGTTGCCATGATGTGAGGTGCCACATTCCCCCTTCCCCCTCAACCAACAGCCATGCAAGGGCAAGAGCAGAAGGTCAGAGATGCCAACCCATTGACACGAGGACAGGAGCAATCCTCCCAACATCTAGAGCAGTTTGCCCACTTCTCTAAGGAGTTCAAATATGCCCCCACAGAGTGTGCCCAAAAAATGTCCCACAACACATACCAACCGTGTATTGGGAACATCTCCCAATGACAAGTACAGGAGATGTTCTCAATGCGCGCTAAGATGTGCACGTGGGGCGTTTTTGGGGCACACTCTGTGGGGGGGGGGGGGGGGGGATGTGAACTCCTGCTCTAAGTACCTTCCTCGCAATCCAAAATCCAAGATTTGCCTAGTCCAGGCATTTGAAGGCAGAGCCAAGGTTGGTTAGGGATATACAAAGTGTCTACTCTCTGAATTGCATGGAACAAGTTATTCAAACATTCCTTAACCACCACTTGCCATATTGTGGAGTATGCCAACTCCATTGTGGCATTACTGGCACAAGAAAGTAGGGATCTCTTATCCTTTCAAGATAAGATGCAAAAACAATTGAAGATCTCATAAGCATTTCTCAAGGAATCTAGAATTATGTCTATGCTTGTGCCCTCAGACAACCTTAGACTATACTCTCTCATGTTTTGGTCCTTTGCACTGAATGTATTTGTCTTTCTATATCCTCAAAGCTGAACTAAAGTATTGAATATTTCTAGTTTCTCTTTGTAGAGAGACTGGGCCGAATGGGCCCTAGCCCATTACTATCTTTTTGATTAGTTATTTCTTGTTATTAGTTCTTAATGGGCCTTTAACCCTTTTTTATGGTTTCTAAGTATGCTGATGAGGTGGATGCCTAGTTAAGGGTAGACTTGTAATTTATGTAATCTAAGCAAGATTAATAAAAGATTAGAGTGGAGAAAGAGGAGACTATCGAACTCCTTTCTCCCTTCTTCTCCATTCTTTCTTCTTCCTCTTGTTGTCTTCTTCTTCTTCTCTTTCTCTTCTACCTTAATTTGAAATATTTTCACTATTTTTTATTGGTTTGAATCACATCTTGGTATCAGAGCAGGTCTTCTTTTATTTTCTTCTTTTCTTTTCCCATACACCTTCCGATTAGAAGTGTATGGAGTGATAAGTTGTTGATTATTAAGAGAACTTGTATGCCTAGTTGGTAGAGGGCTTGGAGAGTCAGAATCTAGTTGTAAACTGCCAAGAAAGTGGGGCTGCTGATTTTTTGCCCAAAAACCTAGCTGATTAGAGAGTTTCCAGTTATGGGTTGAAGAGATAGTTTGGGTGTGGTGCTCAAGGCTTGGAGGGTTCCTTTTGATCTCCAAAAGTGGGCGGTTGCAATTGGAAGAAGTTTGAGAAGCTTTGGTTGGAACAACTACTTCTTCTCTCTTTCTCCTTAGAGGCCAAGTACAATGGTACCCTAGTTTTGGGATTTTTAAGTGTTGGGCTAACCTCAATTAAGTCTATAAAGCTTGAAAATCTTGTATTTTGATTTTCGTTTGATCAATAGAGCAATCTGGAAGTGAGATAAAGCAGATCTCAGTGTCGGGGGTTGGTTCCGTAGATTCCTTTTTGACAGGAGTAACTACAATCAAACTTGACGGAACAAATTATTTATCTTGGGCACAATCTATAAAAATTCATGTTTATAGTAGAGGTAAACTAGGGTTTCTCACAGGTAGTAAGGTAAAACTAGAAGAGACTGATCCTATATATRAGAAATGGATGCAGGATAACTAAATAGTAATTGGATGGTTGGTAAATTCTATGTAGCCCCACATAAGTCAATATTATCTTTGGATGACTTCAGTTAAGGAAATTTGGGATAGTGTTATAGAAACATACTCTCAGAAATTAAATGCTAAAAGGGCTTACAAACTGAAGAATGATGTGAAAAATCTGAAACAGGGGGAAAAGAGTGTAGCTGTTTACTACTCAATGTTGGAGTCTCTATGGTAGGAGATTGATGTTATGGAAGCAGTTGTATGGGAGAGCACCAAGGATGTAGAGACATTTAGGAAATTTGTGAAAAGGAACAGAGTATTTGAGTTTCTTACAAGACTTAACCTTGAATTTGATATTATAAGCGAAAATATTCTGGCCAATGATGAAGTAACACTTGCTCAGGCATATTCCATGGTGAACAGTGGAGGGAGTAGGCAATAGGTACAGATGTAGGGTCCACCACCTTTTGAACATTTTGCACATGCTAGGATAAAACCAAAGGGGACAATTAAGAAGAAAGAGGTGATATGTGAATACTGCAAGAAGCCAAAACATACTAAGGGTACTTATTGGAAACTTCATCCAGATCTTCTCCTAGATAGGTTTCTGAACAACAACAACTTTAAGAAAGGTGGTTAGTCTAGAAAGCCCAAGAATGCAAATGTTGCTACAACATCTGAAGGTGGTAATAAAGAAAGTGAAGAGAAATTTGTTGTGGAGAAACTGGCAGTAGTGAAGGCATAATTTGAGAGATATGGGAGGTTAATTAATCACCTGGAGACTATTGTTGCAGCTTCCTCCTTAAGCAACACCTCTTCATCTGCATTTGCCCATTTAGGTATTCGTGTTTCTACAAATCATGCTACAACCTTAGGTAATCGTAGAATTCCTTGGATTATAGATTCTAGTGCATCAGACCATATAACCAACATATCTAACATTTTTTGTTCATATCAGTTCCTCTCTAGTAGAGAGAAGAATTCCCTTGCCGATGGGTCTCTTGCTCCTATCTCTAGCAAAGGGAATATTTGAACCTCTAACTCCCTTATTTTATCATTTTTCCTTCATGTTCTCAAACTTAACACTAATATTTTATTTGTTAGTAGCTTAGTTAAACCAATGAATTGCAGTGTAACATTATTTCCTATTCATTGTGTTTTTCAAGACTTGACAACTCAGAGGACAATTGGGAGTGGCCATGAGGCGAATGTAATATATTTGTTTGATACCTCTGATCGAAGTCCTGGACCACCTAGTGGAGTAGATTTAGAGTCTATTTCATCAGAGTCAGTTGATAGAGTCATGTTATGCTTGAGATTTGGTCATTTGTCTTTTTCAACTTTGAGTCATTTGTTTCTAGAAATGTTTAAGGGAATATCCCTATCGAGTCTTCATTGTGAGTCATGTGAACTTGCAAAACATTGTAGACAATCTCTTTCAGTGAGTAATAAAAGATCAGTTTCTCCTTTCCATATTGTACACTATGATGTATGGGGGCCATATCATTTATCTACTATGGAGGGTTACAAGTATTTTATCATTTTCATTGATGATTTTTCTTATTACACTTGGATTTACCTTATGAGATCCCAAGATGAAGCGCCAAATATTGCACAAAAATTTCATTAACTTATTCTTACCCAATTTAATACTTGAATCAAAATATTCCGATCTGACAATACAAAAGAATATTTTGGAAAGAGTCTTTCCTCCTACTTTGATACCTTTGGAGTCATTCATCAGAGTTCTTATTCCTACGCCCCACAACAAAATGGAGTGGTGGAAGAACTGACATGTGATTGAGGTTGCGAGGAGCCTCCATTTTGCTTTTCTTGTTCCTGTTAAGTTTTGGGGGGATGCTATTCTTACAGCTACATACTTGATAAACCGGATGCCTTCCCGAGTTCTAGGTTTTAAAACTCCACTTAGGCTCCTATTTCCAAATGAGGATCTCTTCCCTCTTCTTCTCTGAGTGTTTGGGTATACCTGTTATGTTCACAATCATCAGAGACATAAGTTTGAGCCTAAAGCACACAAGTGTGTCTTCTTGGGATATGCCTCCACACAAAAGGGGCATTATTGTTTTGATCCAGTAGTGGCACTCCCTTTGTTTTCAGAGATGTCACATTTTCCGAGTCTATTCCTTTCTTTAGTACTTCTCCTGAGGGGGAGCATTCAGAGGAGTTGTTTTCTATATCACCATCTATCCCTCTTCCAATTCCTATTGAGTCTTCTATTGGGTCTTCCTCTCAAGTTCCTGCTCCCCCTTCTCCTCTTACTCATCTTCTCACATTTCCTTCCCATCCTATTCTCCATAGGTGGTACCAGAGACAGACTCAAGGATATACAAGTTGTTTCCACACATTCAGATGAGCTTCTTGCAACTCCCATCTCTATTGAGGTAGCAGATCAACCCCCTTCTACCTCTGACGCCTTCCTTGACCTTGATCTTCCTATTGCTCTTCGCAAGGGCAAATGAAAGTGTACAACTCATTGCATTTTCAAACACTTATCTTATAGCCTCTTTTCCCCTACCTACTATTCCTTTCTTGCTTCTGTTTCTACACATGTGATTCTTAGATCTGTCCTAGAAGCCTTATCCAAAACAAAATGGAGGGGTGCCATGATGACTGAATTAGATGCTTTGCATAAGAATAATACTTGGAAATTGTGGATTTGCCTAAGGGAAAGGAACTGGTTGGTTGTAAATGGATATTAACTATCAAGTATCATTTGGATGGTACTATTAAAAGATTTAAAGCCCATTTAGTTGCTAAAGGGTACACTCAGATGTATGGTATTGATTATTTGGAGACTTTTGCTCCAATAGCCAAAATGACTTCAATTCAAGTTTTGCTATCTTTAGTTGTTACATTTGATTGGGAATTTTATCAATTTGATGAAGTTGCTAAAGGGTACACTCAGATGTATGGTATTGATTACTTGGAGACTTTTTCTCCAATAGCCAAAATGACTTCAGTTTAAGTTTTGCTATCTTTAGTCATTACATTTTATTAGGAACTTCATCAATTTGATGTTAAAAATGATTTTTTGAATGGGGACCTACATGAAGAGGTCTATATGTCTTTACCTCCAGGGGTGTGTGGGAAGGATATGCAAGGAAAAGTCTATAAGTTGAAGAAGTCTCTTTATGGCCTTAAGCAATCTCCTAGAGCTTGGTTTGTCAAATTTTGGGCTACCCTTGTTACTTTTGGGTACGCACAAACTTAATCTGATCATACCCTGTTTGTTAAGAGGAGGGATTCCCTAGTGACCCTTCTAATTGTCTATGTTGATGATATTGTTGTTACTGGTAATGATACTCAGGAAGTCACTCATCTCAAAAGATTTCTTAACAGTGAGTTTGAGATCAAAGACTTGTGTGACCTCAGATATTCTTTAGGAATTGAAGTTGCCAGGTTTAAGGATGGTATCTTCATATCTCAACGTAAGTATGTTCTTGATCTTCTTACAGAGACTGGAAAATTGGGTGCTCGATTAGCTTCCACCCCTATAGACCTAAATCATAAGTTGTAAGCTACTGATGATGAACTATTGACTAATAGGGGAGTGTTCTAGAGACTGGTTGGGAATTTATTATATCTTTGCATGACTTGATCAGATATTTCCTATGTAGTTAGTATAATTAGTCAGTTCATGCATTCTCCTAGAGATACACATTTAGCAGCTACTGAAAGGGTTTTGTGTTGACTGATAGGGGAGTGTTCTAGAGACTGGTTGGAAATTTATTATATCTTTGCATGACTCGACCAAATATTTCCTATGTAGTTAGTATAATACTGAAAGGGTTTTGTGTTATCTGAAAGGGACTTTAGGGAAATGTATCTTGTTTTCTAAGCATGAACACATGAACTTGGAAGCATACACTAATGCTGATTGGGCTGGATGTATTGATGATAGGAGGTCTAGTTCAGGTTACTGTACTATGGTGATTGGGAACATTGTATCATTGAGGAGTAAAAAATAATTTGTAGTGGCCAAATCTTTGACCGAAGCAAAGTATAGGGCAATGGCACATGGAGTTTCAGAACTTCTGTGGTTGAGATCACTTTTAGAAGAATTGGGTATTTATGGTGACAAGCCAATGATGTTATATTGTGATAACCAGGCTACTATCAACGTTGCACATAATCTTGTTCATCATGACAAAACTAAGCACATAGAGGTTGATAAGCACTTTATATGGGAGAGAGTTGCTTCAGGGGAAGTTTGTCTGCCATTTATTGCTTCTAAAGAATAGTTGGTTGATGTTTTGACAAAAGGAGTTCCTAAATGAAAGTTGGTTCACTATATAAGCAAGCTGGGCATGATTGATATTTATGCTTAGATTGAGGGGGAGTGTAGAGAGACTAGGCCGGATGGGCCCTAGCCCATTACTATCTTTTTGATTAGTTCTTTCTTGTTATTAGTTCTTAATGGGCCTTTAATCATTTTTTATGTTTTCTAAGTATGTTGATGAGGTGGACGCCTACTTAAGGGCAGACTTGTAATTTATGTAATCTAAGCAAGATTAATAAAAGATTATAGAGGAGAAAGAGGAGATTATCAAACTCCTTGTTTCTCCCTTCTCCCTTCTTTCTTCTTCCTTTTGCTGTCTTCTTCTTCTTCTCTTTCTCTTCTACCTTAATCTGAAATATTTTCACTATTTTTTATTTGTCTGAATCACGTCTCTCTTTGTAACTATCCTTCTTCTAACTTAATGAATGTAATGATTTTTAGTTTTTTCTTCCCTATGTATTTTGATAGTTTGCATGTTTCATACTATTCATTCTTATTTATATAAGTCCCCCCAAATCTTTTTGCTAATGCCAAAAGGGGGAGAATATATTTGATGCTTGAAAAATGATGATAGGGAAAGAACCATGAAAAATAAAATGTTAAATGAAATAAGGGAGGAATACATACATATGCTTAAAAGTTAACTGATAAGGGGGAAATGCATGTGCTTTAAAATCATAAAATGATATATTCATGAACACATGGTTTGCAAAGTGATGCATTGAAAATGGTGTTTTTGAAAATATTTTCATATGTGCTTGAAATGTTAATATCAACTAACAAATTTAGGGGGAGTGCTGTATATAATTCATTATATCAACAACTTTGATGTGTATTTGCAATTGGTTTATATCATTTTTCATCAATGGATTGTCATCTTCAAAAAAAGAGAGATTGTTGACCTTATGTGTTTTGGTGATAATAAATTCATTGAAGGTACTAATATTTTTTGAATTTAAGTTTGTATATATTATGAACCTTCCATATTTGAGTTGAAAATGAAGAAAACTGCAAGTCTCCTCTCATGGAAGAAGAAAGTCAAGTTCAAAGAAGATCAAGAGTCATATTCTTTAAGAACTTGATGTAATTAGTAGCAAGAAACAAAATTTGGGCTTATATCAGACTTAGCTTGGTTGAACAAAGACTCTAGAGACCAATTATTAAATATTCTAGACACTTAGGCATGTTCTTAAACCCAAGTGCTAAAAACGTTGATAAAAAAATCATGTTTACACACTTTGAAGGCTAGGGGTGGGCACAAGCTGAGCTCAGTCTAAACCAAGCTTCAACCCAAGCTTGAGTCCAATATATAGGCTTGTTTGCTAATCGAGCCGAGCTCGAACCCAATATATAAATAAAAAGTGCTATACATATAAATGTAATATATAAATATAAAATAAAAAAATTATATATATAATATTTTTATTTTTTTATGTATAATAATAACTGGTTTTTATAATTCTTAATTTTTTATATGCCAAATAAAAATATTTTTTATTTTTATAAAACATTTGGCTCATATTTGAGCTCAAGCTGAGTCGAGCTCGAACTAACGAGCTTTTGAATGGTGCCAAATTTGAGCTCAAGTCTCTAGATTAAGTTGAGCTTGAGCTCGAGCCTTATAGTGTATTGGTGAGCTGAGCTCGAATAGCTAGATATTTGGCTCGGTTTAACTTGAGTCCACCCCTATTGGAGGCTAAGAAATTGGCTCCCAGTGGTTAGGAGCCAATTGATTAAGTATTTTGGGTTCTGGAAGTCCAAGGAATCGATTGCTTAAGCTAAGAAGTCAACTACTTCTGAGTGGCTAAGTGAACAATGCTCAAGCAATTAACTAGTTGTTATAAGTAGTTGACTAGCAAAAGTAAAAAATTATGGTCTCGCCTAAGAGTTGGTTACTTAAGCCATGTAATTGAACAGTTGGTCAGTTTGTTAGATCCTGATAGTTAAGGAGTTGACATATTAATTTAACCAATTGACTACTAAGCGCGAAAAAACTTTGAAGCTTGTTTCCACAGCTCTTTCATCTTTGGGATAGCTCGAAACTAGTGGAAAATCACATTTGAATTTCTCTTAATGTGGAAAGATGATGACCTAGCTAATGGATTCAAAAAGTCATACTTTCGAATCTTTGAATCCTAAATATAAAATCTTGGAGAAAAAAAAAGAAAGAAATAGAAGTTTTGAGTGAGATCTTGATAAAACTTGAGAAAGAAAAGAAAAATCAAAGGGAAATAGTTGAGGAACCCAAAAGATAGATCATTTGAACTTCCTTTGAGCTGAAAAGAGAGAAATATATGAGTTTAAGTGATTTGTGTGTGTGAAGTTGATTTTAACATGAGTTCCATGAGCCCTATTGAGCTAAGTTTGCTTTGCGATATCTTGCATACTAAAATAGTTTGGCTGTATTGTTTTTATCAACCTTGAAGGGGCATACATTTGTTGGTTATTATTATTATTATTATTATTATTATTATTATTATCAATAATAATAATTTTCCATTAAGAAATATTCTTTAGGTACAGAGAAGGGGAGCTAAACTATCTTAACTCCCCAAGGATGCCAAAAGCCACCCAAAAGGAAAGTAAAAAACAGTTACAAATGAGCCTAGAAAACAGAATCCGTATTCATCCTTTGTTTAGTTAACCCATTGGCAAAGGAGTTTACACTTATCTTTACCTAACTACATTTTACATCAATGTCCTTTGTCATCCACTTAAACTTTGTCTTTTCACTGTTGTAATTGGAAAGCCTATTCTTGTCTTCCTTTAACCATCCCACTACTAGCTTAGAATCTTCTTTTATTATTAGCTTAAATATTCAGGTCTTTAGCTCTTTTTACCCCTTCCAAAGCTGCTAGAACCTCAGCCTTAAGAGAGTCACATACTCTAATTGCGCTTAAAAACACAACTAATACATTCCCTTGCCCATTTCCTAATACTCCCCCAATTCTAGAGGGCCCCAGATTTCCAATACTACTACCACCGAAGTTTAGTTTGATTATATGGATTGAACTCACAATCTCTTTCCAGTTTTTTAATAGATCATCCACCAAAAGGTTTGTGAACAAAGCTAGAGTTTTCAGCCTGTATACAACCCTTATGTGGATCACTTTTGACACATTTTCTAAACTTCTCAAATAGTCCAACAAACATCAGCCCTTGCACATCTCCACATGGTCATTCTCCTTTTCATTGGTCAGTTGAAGGAAGAAGAAGTAAACAAACTTTGCACATTTAGTGGAGATTCCATTTGCACCCAAACAAAGAAGTAAACCATTCCTGAATATTTTTTGCAAATTAGCATGATATTAATAAATGGTAACCGGAATCACCATTTGCCTTACAAAGAATACACCAATGAGGGGATAAGCATCTATTGGGTCTCTTTCTTTGAAGCAAATCATTTGTGTTGATTCTTTCTAAGAAAACTTCCCAACAAAAACTCTCAAACAAATAACCTTTGTTGGTTATTATTTTCTATATCATTATATTTGAAGGAGAGCTATTACTGTTAGTTGGTTAGAGGGATTCTAGCTAAGTGTTGTAAAGTGTTCAGGGTTTGAACACTAGTGAATGGTTGGATAGCACCCAGAAGCTATTTGGTGGTTGTAACAAGTCTTGTTGGCACCTGGAAGTCCAGTTGATAAAATGGATTAAAATTCTCAAGTAGGGTGCCTGAAGAGAGGATGTTGATTGAGAGAGTCAAACCTCTATAAATTTTTGGTGTCTCTGTTCTTTCATTTTTTGCAATTCATTTGTATTAATGTGTAACATATCTTTTTATTTTTTTTTGCAAATCAACAATTACATATAATCACACACCCACTCATCAAAATAGAGAGACCTTATGTGAAGAACCCAACGCACCCCCTCTTGGGTTTGGCCTCTGGAAACATGAAGAATATCCAAGGCTTCTTTTGGAGGTTAGTAATTTTCTGGTTTGGCATATCTTAAGTATTCATCATTGACAACAAGTAGTTCGGTGATGCAAAGTTCAAGGATTTCTACAAGGAGTTAGGGATCAAGTAGTGATCCACCATAGTCTACTAGCTGCATAACAACTATTAAACCAAGATCACTAATAAAACCCTACATCATTGGATAAAGGCCTGATTATACCGAATAAAGGGTTTTGGGGTGGATGAGCTCCCAAGCTTCCTTTGGGCTTACCATTGGCCACAAGGGTTACATCTTTCAACTTTGCCTTTGGAATATAATCTATCATTCCAATAGATAGGTCCACCGGCCCTACAAATTGAGCAATTTGACGAGGAAGCATACAACGAAGGGCTAAGAACCAATTGCCACTTAATGGAAGAACTTAGGGAGCAAACTCATATTAGAATGGCCACCTTCCACTAAAGGCTGTACAAGTACTTCAATGCCCTAGTTTAGGGAAGGCAGTTCAAAAGGGGGGCCTTATTCTAAGTAGGTAGGTTTCGACAAACTCGTACTAAATTGGGAAAGCCCCTATAGGGTCATCAAAGTTCTAGGTTAGGGCACTTATCCGTCAAGGGATTTGGAAGGGAAAGTTATACCTCATATATGGAACTCTTCCAACTTGAGGATGTAGTACCAATAATATTACTAAGTTGTAAACTTTGTAAACAAATAAATGAAGTTCAATTTCTTTTCTTCTTCATATTGCGTGGTTCATTTGTTCAAGGATTAGAATTAGAGGGGAATGGTGATTAAACTAACGTTAGTCAATGGTTGACTAACCATATTGCTCACACATAGGAATTGCTTTTCTCAGTTCTTACAAATGATCCTTTTTGTTAATAAATTAATTCTTCTATACTTTTGGGTGTTAGACAGTTTTGTATGCCCTTAGCTTCAATCAAGAATGATGTACTTTATGAGTTTATTGTAATGAATAAAAGTGCATATTTGATTCATGTTCCCTTGGTATGTTTCTGTGTAATACCCTTAAACTGGACACTTAATGAGACTCGTGTTAGTTTAGAATGTTCACA
>NW_010729119.1:4176169-4212997 GCF_000365185.1 Nelumbo nucifera | reverse complement strand
ATCAGGTATATCCTCCCTTCTACTACTTTTGGTTCAGATCTGATTTGGTTCTTGATTCAAAATTGATCATTGAAAATATGTTTTCTGAAATAGGGAATTCGATTCCCTGCAAAGATGGGAGAAATTTTTGAAATTCGCCCCATCCCTTCCGCAAGATTCGGGCGTCCATGTGATGGATATCCCATCCCTTCATTGGGCCCCTCTACGATTCTACTATAAATGTTCATTCTTTCCTTTTTTTAGATAAAAATTCAACGTCAGGAACTATTCTTCATGATTACTTAATTGGCTTTGATTCCCTCTCTCTCTCTCTCTCTCTCTCTCTCTCTCTCTCTATATCTATATATATATATATATATATATATATATATATATATCTTTCCCATCCCACTCAACCCCAAAATTTAATTTATTCAGACCTTTCTTTCCTAAACACACTTTCTCTCTCTTACACACACTCCCTAAAATGTAACGTATGTTCAATTGCTATAATTAACCCAAGATTTAATCTATCCAAACATAGGTGAAACACAACTCCTAGCTTGGGATTTCTGAGTTAAAACGATGCATGTGAAGGTGGTCTTATTGTTTTACTCTTCTTTTAGAGATGTTAGTATACCCTGCATTTAACTTGTAAAGTTGCTTAGCATTTTTCATTTCCACTATTTGTCTATTAACCTTGTATTTCTAATTAATCTTCATTAGGAAACTTCTTTTCAAAAGCTCAACCAAATAGTTTTTATTAAGGTTCTCTTTTTTACTGTGGGAGAAATGAAAATTCAAGACAAAGAAAAAGGTCTCACTGCTTTGGGAGAGAATCCCTCTCCTCCTTGGCAAGTCCAAACCTTGGTAGCCAATTGTAAGGTGCTATTTGATTTTATTCTCCACTTCTCTCTTAAGTTTGTACAACGTTCTTGCAATAGATCTGCACATATCTTAGCTAGGCATTCTCTTTCTCTTTCTCACCATTTCACTTGATCTTGTGCACCTCTTTTCATTGTACAAGATTTACAAGTTGATATTGATGAGCCAAGTGCATGTAGAATCGAACAGCTGAGATCTCTGGCTGTTTGACCTGTATGCAAAGAGAATGATAGCAGTTTCACAGTATCGGACCCGAGACACCAACCTCTCAAACAATGTGTAAGAGAGAACAGCTTAATCTGATTGGGGCTAAGGCTGTATTATTTTCCTTTCTCAGTAAAGGGCCCATCTCATTGTGTTGAAGCACTTGGGAGAGATCCCTTATATAGTTGCTTCTCCAACGTTAAGTTCCTTGACATTAGGAACAAAAGTTACCAGAATAACCAATTGAGACAAGTATTCCTTAAAATTATAATTTATGCTTCATCAGATTTGAGACAAGTGTCTCAAGTTGACCAAGGATCTAACCACTTGGTCATCCAATCTACACTGGGTCAAATGGATATCCATTGACCCAATAAGAGCTGGAATATGGATCCAAATAATCCAACAACATTGGTATCTCCATGCATGAAAATGTTTTCAAATAAACAATCAAATAAATTTGTTTTTATAGAAAATAAATAAATAGATAATTATTTAAAATTAATGATTGTGTGTGAGAGTGCTGCATGGAGACAACCATCAACCATCAACATGTGGCTTGTCACATGGCCATTGGATATTCCAACATGTTGAAGATTAAATGAGGGCCTATGGCCACTCTACCATCAGATATTGCTTTGAGTGGTTAATGAACTTTGTTTTTTGGTTTAAAGAAATAGAAGTTTTATATCTTTTCCATTTTTAAAAGGACAAGCATTATATTTGAGGTTATTCATATTAACAAGCCTGTAAATATATGTTATAATAGAATATATATGTTAGAAAATGAGGATAGAAGTGAGAACCAGAGATTTTCGTATGTCACTTTTACATACATGGACACTCATTTTAATTGTTTAAACCAGCTCTAAGCCCTGCAACTTCATTTACATTAATTATAAACATAAGATGCATATTCCTCGCCTGAGTTTGACATGGTTGTTAGGTTGAGAGAGAGAGAAAGAGTAACATTTTCTAAACTCTCTCTCTCTCTCTCTCTATTTTTCAAACTAAAAATAGAAGAAGAGTAAGAACATATACTTTGACCACCCAGTTCGAGAGACGGTAAAGACTACAGAGGAAATGATACCAAAGCCAATACTTAGCTGTATAGATGGCGTTCTCACCATCTTTAGGTCTGTTCTCTAGGATGTGTGAATGCATCTCAACAATAAAAGTTGGTATTTATTACCATTTGCAAAAAAAATAAATATTAAGGTTAATTTGGGAAATAAAACTCATAGAAGTGCAGGTCTAAATAAGTTGAAATAAAAAGAACTCCTAATCTCCAATTTATTATTTTTTCAGCAAAAATAAGGAGGATTGCGATTTAGGCTAACAATTTTGACCCCAACCCATTTGATCCACCTGATCCACCCATTCCAGTAGTGGGTCAACATGGGTTGAGTGACCCATTAGGGTCATGGGAAAAGGGTCAGGGTGGTGATGCAGGAGCATGTGGGGTCCACATGTAACCCCTCTAGCAATTGGGTTCCTAGGGGATCCAAGTTAGCTATTCAGCATTGCTTTCTTATTTTCTTGAGTTGTGCAACTTATATGGACCTTATAAGTGCTTGTTGATGTCCTAGTCTTATTTTTAAGTTGAGTCATGTGATTGTCATGTGAATCACAAGTGAGGGTATTTCTGTCAAATTGTGTGTTAGGGCGTCACTTTGCTTGGAGGCAATTATATAAAGGCCTCATAATCTTTTCACTGTTTTGAAACCCAAAGACTTGGTGATTTCAGCCCTAAAAGAGAGGTGTTCTTCCTTCCAGCTTCAATTATACTGTTTCGCCTCAAGATTTTAACACTTTTTGTTGATGTTTCTATTGGGTTTTATATCTTGCTGCATCAACTTTGGTATTAGAGCTTAGGAAAATCAGGTTTGAACCATGGCAACTCATGGTAGGGGTGGAGGTAGAGAAAACCAAGTTCAGCAAGGGGAAATGTTGGAGATGAGACGTATGATTGAAGACTTGTCATGGGCTATGCAAGCCTTGCAACAACGGAAGCGAGCAGAAGCCCGAATGGAGATTCCAGAAGGCGACTGCGAATCTTCTAACATATTGGAAGGTAGTCTTGGAGATGAAGCTGAGGTTGAGGAAGAGAATCCCTTCCATAACCCTCACAATGGAGGGGTTGGACATGGTAGGTTGGAAGAACGATTGGCATGTGCTTTAGACCTTAACGGTGGTAGAATAAAAATAGAAGTTGTTGATTTCCAGGGGAAGATGCATGAAGAAGACTATTTGGATTGGAAAGCCAACATGGAAAATTATTTTGAGTGGAAGCCAATGGCCGAGGAATGGAAGGTGTTGTTTGTTAAGTTGAAATTGAAGTGTGTTGCACTTTGGGAGCGAGTTGAAGAGCAACGTTCTCATTAAGGGAAGTAAAAAATCAATACATGGGGGCATATGAAGGCAAAGATGAGGAAGCAATTTCTACTAGCTGATTACACTATGGAGTTGTATGAGAAGTTCCATTCATTGAGGCAAAAAGGGATGATAGTAGAAGAGTACACATCAGAACTAAATAATCTTTGTATTTGTGGTCTTAATGAGAACAATGAGCAACTAACAGTTCGTTATCTTGCAAGACTTAACCCATCCATTAGATATGAGATGGGTGCAGTAAGGTTGTTTAGTCTGGAAGATGCTTGACAATATGCCTTAATGGCTGAGAAATGAGTATTTTGTTATGGTGCAAGGGCGTCCCATCTTAATCATGCAAGCTCACTTCAACAATGCCATACAAGTGTTGTTAAGAGTGCAAATATGTGTTAAAAATGCTAAAGGAGTTAACACCATGGGGTGGGCAACAATTAAAATTCCTATTAGTGTTGGCAAGGGTGAGAAAGGGAAATAACCTACAAGATTCAACAACTCTAATCATTTAGATGGGGATACTTAAGGTGGCCGCAGCTCTAATCTTTGTTGCTTCACATGTGGTGAATAGGGGCATGCTTCTTACACCTACCCGCATCGAAGAGTTAACTTAGATGGCGCTTAATAACACTTTTCAGACCTCTGAAGTCTGAAAATGTTGCTTTTTAGATGTTGGAGGTGTTTGGAAGTGTATCTGAATTTGGGTTTGAAAACCATTTTCAGATCTGAAATATTAAGGCATGGGCCAGGTGCTGAATGCATTCAGAAGCATTTTAGACCTGGCTGAAATTCCAAAATACCCTTGAACTCTCACCTCTCCCTCTCTCTCCTTTCTTCTTCTTTTTCTCGCCGCTGCAACTCCTCTAGCGAACTAGCAATGGCGAGTTTCGACCTTCTCTCTCTCTCTCCCCTCTTTCTTCTTCTTTCTCTCACCACTACAACTTCTCTGACAAACTAGCGACGGCGAGTTCCGACCTTCTCTCTCTCTCTATCCTTCTCTCACCATTGCAACTCCTCTAGCGAACTAGCGGCGGTGAGTTCCAGCCTTCTCTCTCTCTCTCTCTCTCTCCCCCTCCTTCCCTCCCTCTCTCTCTCTCTCACACACCGTTGCAACCGAATAGTCTAATTTAGGGGTAAAATAGTAAAATTAGTGAATTTCACATAATGAAGGTTTGAGCCAAACACGAACAACCTTCTTTATTCAGAGCCTTTAAAAAGTCAAAAAACAACGGTCTCTTTTCAGATTTCAAACCCTTTGAATATTTTTTTCAGATGTTGAAGGTTTGATCCAACACAACAACCTTCTTTATTCAGAGCCTCTAAAAGGTCAAAAAAACAACTATCTCTTTTCAGATTTCAGACCCTTTTAATATCTTTTTAACTTTTCAGATTTCAAATTTATCAAACGCCACCACCTCAGTGGAGGCTAATGATGAAGAAAATGAGTTGGGGGGAACCTGAACATCACCATTATGAAGAAGAAGAAGAAGAAGAAGAAGAAGAAGAAGAGATAGACATTTCCCCAGCTCAAGGTGAAGGTTTGGTGGTTCAAAGAGTTATGATGTCACCAAAGGCTAAGGAGGTTGAAGATTGGCGGTGACATAACATTTTCCACACTCGTGTTACTTGTGATGGTAAGGTCTGTAATATCGTACTTGATGGGGGCAGCAATGAGAACTTGGTATCTAGGGAAGCAGTGAAGAAGCTAAAGTTGCCTACGGAAAAGCACCCAAATTCCTACAAAATTGCTTGGTTCCAAAAGGGAAATGAGGTACCTGTAAGTCCTCGTTGTTTAGTTAAATTTACTTTGGGTGGAAAATTTCAAGATGAAGCTTGGTATGATGTTGTGCCAATGGATGCATGTAAAATTATATTGGTCACAATGGTTGTACGACAAGGACATACTCCATTACACCAAAACAAATATATATACTTTTCAAAAAGATGGAGAAAAAATTAACATTGCAGCCTCTTAAGGATGATGTTTCAAATTCCTCTAAGGTTAGCAAGGTTAATGGGTTCCTTACGACATGATGGTTTGAGGAAGAAAGGAGTCAGGGATTACGTATGCATTAATCAGAAGAAATGTGGCATGTGAACAAACTACAAATGAAGGTTGACTACCTCCAAAAGTTCAGAAGTTGTTGAAAGAGTTTCAAGAATTAGTGAATGAAGAGTTTTCATGTGGATTGCCACCGATGGGAACAGTCCAACATGCTATTGATTTGACTCCGGGAGCATCTTTACCAAATTTTCCAATTTATAGAATGCCTACACAACAAGCTGAAATGAGAAGGCAAGTTGAAGAGTTGATCGAAAAGGGACTAATTTGTGAAAGTAAAAGTCGATGTGCTGTACCTGCTTTACTTACACCAAAAAATGATGGTTTATGGAGAATGTGCATAGATAGCAGTGCAATAAATAAGATAACCATCAAATATTAGTTCCAAATTCCAAGGTTTGATGATATTCTCGACATATTGGCTGATTTTAAGGTGTTCTCCAAGATTGATTTGCGTAGCGGGTACCATCAATTCAGAATGAGGTGTGGAGATGAACGGAAGACAACATTCAGGACTCCAGATATGAGTGGTTGGTCATGCCTTTTGGTTTATCCAATGCTCCTAGTACATTTATGCATACAGAGGTACTTAGACCATTCTTGGGCTCATTTGTTGTTGTTTATTTTGATGACATATTAATTTATAGTCGGACTAGAGAAGAACACTTAGAACACTTACAAAAGGTACTAGAGATATCTTTTTTTTTAAGAAATTCTCTTTCTTGTGTGACAAGGTTGTCCTTTTGGGGTATGTGGTTTCTATAGAAGGGTTACAACCAGATTTTGAGAAGGTGAAAGCTATTAGGGAGAGGCCAATAACTCAATCCCTACGTGAAGTGTGGTTTCCATGGTTTAGCTTCCTACCGTAGATTTATACACAATTTTAGTTCCATAATGAACCCCATTACAGAGATTTTGAAAGGTTCTACCTTTGTGTGGACAAAATCAGTAGACAAAGCCTTTCAATACATCAAATAGGCCTTGACTAAAGCTCCCATACTTGCTTTACCAAATTTTGATAAGTTGTTTACAGTGGAGTGTGATGCCTCACAAGCTGGAATTGGTGCAATTCAGCCAAGAAGATAAACTAGTAGCCTTCTTTAATGAGAAACTAACCGATGCTAAGCGTCAGTACTCTACATATGATCTAGAGTTTTATGCCTTGGTGATAGCTCTACAACATTGGAAACATTATTTGATAGGAAAGGAGTTTGTTGTGTTTTCTGATCATTAGGCCCTACAGTACTTCAATTCACAAAAGAATCTTAGCCTATGGCATGCCAAGTGGACTTCCTACTTACAAGAATTCACATTTCCACTGAAACATAAGTCAAGAGTGTCAAATAAAGTTGCTTCTCCGTAGGCAACAAGTCTTGGGCTTTGAGGAGTTGAATGTGTTACGTACACAAGTCTTGGGATTTGAGGAGTTGAAAACCCAACAAGAGTGTAGAATTCACATTTCTACAGCTGAATGTGTTACGTACACAAGTCTTGGGCTTTGAGGAGTTGAAAACCCAATATGGTGATGATCCATTTTTCAACCAAATAATGAAGGAATTGGAAGGGTTAGCGAATGGAAGAAGCTTGCAATACGCTGTCCATAATGAGTACCTTTTCGAAGGTAATCAATTATGCATTCCCGAAGGGTCTCTACATGAAGAGATTGTTAGAGATCTCCATGGATGAGGTTTAGGAGGACATCTTGGGAGGGATAAAACTTTACACATGGTGGTTGATCGTTATTTTTTGTCCAAGATGCACAAGGATGTGGAATGAGTGGTGAAAAGATGTAGAGTTTGCCAACTAGCAAAGGGAAATACACAAAAGATAGGGTTGTGCTATATACACCTTTGCTAATTCCAAATTCACCATGGGTTCACTTAAGTATGGATTTTGTGCTTGGACTTCCTAAGACAGCAAGGGGCCATGATTCAATTTTTTTGGTGGTGATGGAAAGGTTCTCCAAGATGATGCA
The DNA here is from genome assembly GCF_000365185.1 of Nelumbo nucifera. The sequence goes on along the minus strand of NW_010729119.1, from coordinate 4,205,507 downwards.
TTTCATACCTTGCTCAAAGACAGCTGATGCTACTCACATAGCTGAATTGTTCTTCAAAGAGGTGGTGATATTAAAATGGACTTCCGTCTTTTATTGTATCTTATAGGGATGTGAAGTTTATGGGGCACTTTCAGAGGACTTCAGGTACAAAGCTAACCTATTGTAGTACATGTCACCCACAAACAAATGGGAAAACAAAAGTCGTAAATATAAGTATTGGAAACATGTTGAGGTGTCTTGTGGGCGACCATGTAAAGACTTGGGATACCGTTATACCCCCAAGTTGAGTTTGCCTACAACTCTGTAAATAGACCTATCAAAAGAACACCATTTGAAGCAGCTTATGGGCACAAGCTGCAAGATATTTAAAGCCTTGTTTCCTTATCGAATGAAGCATGGGTTTGTGTAGAAGGTGAGGAATTTTCTAATCATATCAAGCACACCCATGAGGTCCGAGAACCAATAAAAGTTAGTAATGAAGCATATGCTACATTAGCAAATCAACACAGAAGGCACAAGGAATTTTGTGAAGGTGATGAAGTACTTGTCCATTTGAGGAAGGAAAAGTTCCCTAAGGGAACAAACCATAAGCTGAACTCAAGAAAGTTTGGGCCTTGTAAGGTTTTGAAGAAAATAAATTCCAATGAATACATCATTGAGTTGCTGGAAGTGCTTTAAATCAAACATATCTTTAATGTTATTGACTTATATCCTTTTGAGGGATTTGAAGAAGTGTAGCCACCAGAAACCATGTTTCAATAGCTCCCAAAAAAGCTACCAGAAGTGATACAAGATGTTTTGGATGTAAAAGAGGTTCAGTCTAGAAGGGGAAACACCTATCGATGATTCTTAGTGAAATGGCTGGGAAAACCAACTATTGAGACTATTTTCAGCAACAAGAAGAAGAAGAAGAAGAAGAAGAAGGAGAAAGATGTAAGAGACAAAAGAATTCCCTCTAGCGGCACCAACTTTATTATTTATATGTTAGGGTGACCAAAGACAAAAATGCCCCTCTACGGCATATAGTACAAATTTCATCACTCCCCCTCAAGTTGGGGCATAGATGTCAATCATCCCCAACTTCTCACAAAGATCATAATGTCGTAGTGAGCATAATCTTTTAGTAAGAACATTTGCAAGCTATTCATTAGAGCTAATGTAGGGAGTACACACTTGCCCCTTCTCAATTTCTCTCTAATGAAATGTTTGTCCACCTCAATATGCTTGGTTCTATCATGGAGAACTGGGTTGGTCGCGGTGTTGACGGCAACTTTGTTATCACAATAAAGTGACATAGGATCAACGAAAGAAAATCCTAATTCACTTAATAGGTTCTTGATCCACAGTAACTCTGCAACTCCATGCGACATAGCCCTATATTCAGCCTCTACACTTGGCCTGGCCACCACACTCTATTTTATGCTTCTCCAAGTCACAAGGTTTTCACCAACAAAGGTACAATATCCGCTAGTGGATTTTTTGTCATCTATTGAACCGACCCAATCTGCATCTGTGTACACCTCTACTCTCATGTGCCCATGTTTCTTAAAGAATAAACCTATCCCTAAAAATTTCTTCAAGCACGTAAGAACTTTGTATGCTACCTCTAGATGTGCCTCCTTGGGTGCATGCATGAACTGACTGAGGGCATCCACAACATATGCTATGTAGAGAAGCTTGCCTACAAGTCTTTGGTACTTGCCTTGGATCTTTCAAGGACTCACCACTGCAATCCCCAAGTTTGTGATTTACATCCATAGGTGTGTCAGCTGGTTTAGCTCCTAGTTTCCTTGTATCCTTTAAGAGATTTAGGGTGTACTTCCTTTGGGAAATGAAGATACCTTACTGAGAACGAGTAACCTCAATACCGAGGAAGTAGTGCAAGTGCCCCAGGTCCTTTACCTCATACTGTGTAGGAAGGAATTTCTTTAATCTCTAAATCTTTGAGACCTAGTATCCAGTGATGACAATATCATCTACATAGATAATCAAGGCTGCTGCTTTTTCTTGTTCCCTCCTTACAAAAAGTGTGTGATTAGATTGGCACTACTTGAATCCCATCTGTTGATCTGCCTGATGAAACATACTAAACCAAGCTCTCGGAGATTGCTTTAGACCATAGAAAGATTTCTTCAATTTGTAGACTTTATGTTCACTTCCCTTAGTACAAAAACTAGGGATTGAGTCATATACACTTCCTCTTCAAAATCACCATTCAGGTGGGCATTCTTTATAATTAAGTTGGTGAAGCTTCCAATCAAGATTTGCAGTTAGAGACAGGAGAACCCAAATAGAGTACATTTTTGCAACTGGAGAAAAAGTCTTGGCATAATCAACTCCATGCACCTGTGTGAAACCTTTTGAACTAGTCGAGCCTCGTACCTCTCCACAGGCCCATCTGCCTTATGCTTTATAGAGAATACACATTTGCATCCTACAGGTTCCTTTCCCTTAGGAAAATCTACCAGTTCCCACGTGTCATTTTTGTGAAGAGCATTGATATCTTCTTTCATTGCATATGTCTACTCAGAAACAAGTAAGGCCTCTGCAACACTCTTGGGAAGGGGAAAACTATCAATGGTAGATAGAAAAGCACGAAAAGAAGATGAGACATTCTCATAGGACAAAAAATGAGATATACGATGATGTGTGGTGCATGATCTAACACCCTTCCTTTTTGCAATAGGGAGGTTCAGATCACAACTTGAAGTGTCAATATCAATAGGTTCATGAACATCAACTGGAACAATAGTATCTGGGTGGGGTGAAGGCAACCCCTGAAACTCTGATGGCATTGCTGGCATGATTTCTGGTGGCTTTGTGGCAATTGAACTCTGTTGGCATTGATTTTTGTAGCGCAATCTCCAAAAGACACGAAAAGGAGGAGGATTAGGAATAAAGGGCAACAAAACTTGAGTTTGACTGTTTCTCTTCAACTCTACTCTCCCCCTGAGGAGAAACAATAAAATAGGGAACATCTTCAAAGAAAGAGACATCCATAGAGCAAAGTATTTTTTAGACACAGGGTCAAAACAATGATAGCCTTTCTGAGCAAAGGGATAACCAAGAAAAATGCACACAATAGCTTTGGGATCAAGCTTACCACGAGTAGGAGAGAGATCATGAACAAAACACTTACGTCCAAAGACCCGCATAGGGGTAGAAAACATAGGAGCTTTAGGGAAAAGGAGTTGATGAGGGGACCTATAATCCGGTACACAAGATGGTGTTCTATTGATGACATAGGCAGCAGTTAGAACAACATCCACCCAAAATCTTTTTGGGACATTCATCTGTAACATTAATCCTCGAGTAACTTTTAGGAGATGTCGATTTTTTCTTTCCATAACCCCATTTTGTTGTGGGGTTCTGACACATGAGCTTCTATGTTGAGAGCCACAGGATGCAAAGAAATCTGTAAAGTCTCCATGAAAATATTCTTTGGCATTATCTGCTTGAAAAATTCGGATCTCAGATTGAAATTGGGTATAAACCATATGTTGAAAGTCTTTCACAATTTTAAGAACCTCCCATGAATGCATAGGATAAATCCAAGTATAGCGAGAGAAGTCATCAACAAAGGAAATAAAATACTTGTAACCATTCTCAATTAGAATATTAACAGGTCCCCACACATCTGAATACACGATGTGAAAAGGAAATTCTAATCTTTTATTACGTTAAGGGAATGAGGTTCTACAATGTTTACTCAGTTGACATAGTTGACACTGAAAATCACTAACAAACAAAGACTTAAATAACTTTGGAAACAAAAACTTCAAACTCAAAAGATACATGGCCTAAATGGTGGTGCTACAAGATTCTTACTCGACGGATTCAAAGACTTTGAAACTGAAAGGCCAACTTTGTTCTCCAGCACGTAGAGACCACCCACCATTTTCCCTCTACCAATTGTCTTCCCGATAGCCAAATCCTGAAAAACACAAGAATGTGAAAGAAAGGTTATTGAGCAATTTAAGGCATGAGTAATACTACTAATGGACAACAAATTAATAGGTAACTTTGGAATATGAAGGACATTTGATAAGGAGAGGCCAAAAGGCAAAGATATAGGTCCTTGACCAACAATGGAGGAGAAGGATCCATATGCTAGCCTCTCTTTATCTTTGCTAGAGAAAAGAGAATATGTTTGAAATAAGGTTGACTTACCAGTCATGTGGTTGGATGCATCGAAATCAATAATCCATGGGGATTCTAGGTTATCAGTAGACACATGGAAAGCTGAAACAGAATTACCCGAAGATGAGGCAAAAGAAGTAGAAGGTGTGGGTCCAAAATCAACATTGTGGAGAGCCTACCATATTGCTCTAAGTGGTCATGAAATGAATTAATAATATCTTCCTTTGGGTCAGAACGAGGCAGCCCTGAGAAGTACTCTAATGTTCATGAGATGCTAAGTGAGCCGAAGTAAACTTCTTCTGGTATAGTTTCTTTGCTAGTTCTTGTGCTGATTTCTTACCCAATTCCTGTGCCCATTTCGGATTCCCATTCAATTCCTAGTAGGTTTCACGGGTGTGCCTAGGTTTTTGACAATGAGTACACCACATTTTGTCTTTATCTTCTGTCTTTTTCTGATTTTTCCCTTTTCTTGGTACCCTAGTGTTACTTCTTATAGCAAGGACAATAGTCTCCCCCTCAGGAGGATTCATGGCAAACTTCCTACTCTCTTCAGACTGAACAAGTGCATAAACCTCTTGGACAGATGGAAGATCCTTGCTGTCCAAAATCTGAACGCGAATAGGTTCATACACAAGATTCAAACCTAGAAGGAAAGCGAACACCCTTTGTTGTGAAACTAACTTTTTATATGCTTTAGCATCCTTTTCACTTTCCCACTCAATATTCTGGTAATAGTCTAGTTCTTTCCAAACTGAAGTGAGGGCAGAATAATATGTTGATAAGTTCCTTTCTCCTTCCTTATATGTCGAAGATTCTGCTTGTAGTTGGTAAGTTCTAGCATGGATGTCAAAGGCCAAGACATAATCATGCAATTTTCTTGGTCCCACTTATCCTATTCTACAGTACTAGCCTTGGGTTCCTTTATTTTCCCATTTATATATCTTACCTTACCCTTGGCTGTGATATACAACCACATTTCCTTAGACCAAGCCAAGTAATTTCTACCATTCAACGGGGTGATAGTCATTGGGAAATTCATGGAGTCATGACCACTACTCATTCCACTATGATTCATGGTGGTTCCCAAAGTTGCAAACTCTTTAGCGTTCATGATTTCAGTCTATACACACCCACAAGAGAAGAAACAACCCTCACTCTAAGTAATTCACAAAAAAAGGGTTTTTTGGATCATCCGATCCACAAAGGGATTAAACCCACCTTATATCATTCGGTCAATGCAAAAGAGCATTAACCTGTTCTTTTGCAAACTCTTTAGCGTTCATGATTTCAATCTATACACACCCACAAGAGAAGAAACAACCCTCACTTTGAGTAATTAACAATTAGAACCCAACTTCTGCTGCTATGTTGGTCACCTGAACACACACACAAGTGTAACAGATCCCCCAAGGCTAACATTAACCACAAGCATCAGTAAACAACTACTGTACCAGTCAGCCGAACTAGGTCACTCCCATGACCTACAAATTTCTTCACAAAAAAAAGGGTTTTCTGGATCATCCGATCCACAAAGGGATTAAACCCACCTTATATCATTCGGTCAATGCAAAAGAACCTTAACCTGTTCTTGGTATCAACACCAAGAACAAAAAAAAAGTTTACAAAGTGTCCTTGATCAGTCCGAGAGAATTCTGGGTTTTCTAATAACAAACTAGGGAACAACAGAGAAAAAAAAGGAACAGCCGGCCTCTTAGGAAGATTCAGCCAATCATCAACAACTCCTGGAATCACTTCAGTCAAGTTTTAGCCCAGAACAAACGAAAGAGATGCAGCCAAACAGTTCTCAGGTACAGAACATCAGTATGCTTCCTTCGTTCTCAGTCCAGAAAGCACAGAACGATCAGCAAATGCAATGTGGAGATTTTATAGAGCACCGACCTGCTCTGATACCATGTTTTCAACAAGGAGAAAGATGTGAGAAAAGAATTCCCTCTGATGGCGCCAGCTTTATTATTTATATGTTAGGGCGACCAAAGACAAAATTAAAAAGGAAAAGACAAAAATGCCCCACAATGACATATAGTATAGATTTCATCAGAGACTACTTGCATCGCATAAGAAGAGTTGCAGAAGTTGGACCCAGGCACACATGTTGAGTGAATGAAGGATTTCTTGCCAGAGTCAAGTTTCCACCCGGAGAGGTTGATGTAGGAGCATGTGGGGCCCACATGTAACCCCGCTAGCAATTGGGTTCCTCGAGGGGCTAAGTTAGCAGCAATTCAGCATTGCTTTCTTAGTTTCTTGAATTATGTAACTTAAATGGACCTTATAGGCGCTTGTCAGCGTCCTAGCCTTTTATTATTAAGTTAAGTCATGTTATTGTCACGTGAGTCAGTTATATATATAAGCCTCATAATCTTTTCACTATTTTGAAACTCTAAAGACGTTTTATCCACTGATGTGGTGATTTCAACAATAAAAGTGGGGTGTTCTTCGTTCCAGCTTCAACTGTACTGTTTCACCTCAAGATTTTAACACTTCTTGTTGTTGTTTCTACTAGCTTTTATATCTTGTTGCGTTAGTTGGGTTGGGTCGAGGGTACCCATTTGGGTCATAAAGGAGGTGAGGGTCGAAAGTAATTTTCTTTCTTTCAGTTCTCTGTTCGGCTAGTGGAAGTCGCCATTGTAACTGCTACTCTGTTAGGGTTTAAAATTTGTTTTCTCAAATCTCTGTTCTGGCATCTGACAGTGGAAGTCGCCATTAAAGTTGCTATTCTGGTAGGGTTTGAAAAATGTTTTCTCAGATCTCTATTCCGCCAATGGAAGTCGCCCTCAAATCTTTGTTCCACCAGTGGCAGTCACCATTGAAGCTGGCTACTCTGTTAGGGTTTGAAAAATATTTTCTTAGATCTCTGTTCCACCAGTGGAAGTCGCCATTGGAGCTACAACTCTGTTAGGGTTTGAAATTCTTTTTCTCAGTTCTTTATTCCGCCATTAAAGCTATTTGGGTCAGGGTCAAAAGTAAATCTTGTTGCTACTGTTTCTCATTTCAAAGTCACCAAGTTTTTTCTAAACAAGTTGCCACTAATTCATCCAAAATCAATAAGTCTCCATTGTTTATTGTTATTTTCATTACATGGATAGTTGCAGGACAAGTGCCATCGGCTAATTCAATTCACCTCTCCCTTCCTCATACACACACAAACACACCTGCAAATAATAGAAGAATCACATGGAAGTGAACAAATCCACACCCCCACAAGGCCACAAGAATAAAACCTCTCTCCTCTCCCTCTCATGGAGACTCCAACACCACCGCAAGGCCCCCTCTTTCTACTCGGCTTAACTAGTTTGCTGCCAATAGTTGAGCTAGAAAACATTTCAAACTCAGGGAGCAAAATTATACCTTTACAACAGAGCTACGTGCTGGTACCGCCATGTTCCTCACCATGGCCTACATCCTCGCCATCAACACTGGCATCCTCTCCAACTCCAGCGGCACTTGTTCTGTGTTCGATTGCATACCTCTCTATAACCTTCATCTCACTTTCCAATTCCTCCAACGGCACTTGTTATTTTTATTGTTTTTTGCATTTTCTTCAATTGTTGTTTTTTAGTTGAAACACGTACATTTTAATTTTCTTACTACTTTATGTATTTTTTCTGTAATTTTTTATTTTTTTGTATATATTGTTGATTTTTACATTTTTTGCTTTTTAGCTGTAATATATATATATATATATATATATATTTTTTTTTTATTTATTCATCTTTTTATGTAATTTTTGCAATTTTCATATATGCGACCTGTATCTGCCACGTGGCCATCATGAAAAAGGCACATATGGTTCTCTTAGACTTGATTTTTTGGATATACGGGTTGACCCAACCAGGTTGTGGCCTTTGATAAAAAAAATATAAAAAAATAAAAGCAATAAGCATTTATACTTGGTGAGGGTCGATATGGGTGGGTAAGGGGGTAAGGGTGGGTTGTGACCCACTAACAAGCATTTATAGTGGGTCATAGTGGGTTAGTGGATAATATGGGTGGGTTGGTATTTAACCCACACCCAACCCAACCCAACCCATTTGCCACTCCTAATTGTGATGCATTAGCAAACAAACATTATTGGACATTCTCCTTATTCTACCCGAAAGAGGAAATAACTCCTTAAAACAAAGAATGCAAACCACCACACAACCTAAAGAGAAAAACCCCTTATCTGATCAGTTTCAGCCAAAGTGGCAGTATTTCAGACTTCTAAATGCCACCTTAGACTGGAAATGTAGAACAACTAAGCAAGGTTCCAGAGAGTGGTTAATGAGTAACTTCCTACGTGTTAAAAAAATAAGAAATAATATTCATAAAAAAAAGAAATAATCAATAATGAGAATGGATTACTAGATCAGACTGGAATTGAAATCCCAAGTAACATAGACTTCCAGACTGGGGCCATTTGTCTCATTGCTAAAGACTGGAATAGAGAGACAGGATAGAACTGAATGCTCCAGAGAATGACATAAGCAGCAAAATCAACACAATTCATCACATTGTTGGTCATGCATATAGAATGTTAACAGTCAGAGGTGGAATGGAACATCAAGCTACAAAAACATGGAACCACAGTTTCTCATCCCCCAAATGTTTCATTTTGCTGATTATATACAGTTATTTTTCCACACTATATGAGTGTAAGTGAATCAATATATATTGAAGAACAAGGAAGAAAATGACTCCCTTTACAAAACTAACCTGATCCAAACAGTCATGAGCTCATGCTAAAACAATAATGATTTTTTTTTTCAACTACACAAGCTCTGAGTCAGGATAGTGTACCTATTTCAAAATTGACATGAGATGGAAAAAAAAAATAAACAAGGAAAAAGAATTTATTTCAATAGGGAACTCATGCTCTTAATGTAGGACTCTGTCTTGAATGGCTTAATACCATGTTCGTGCTCTTCACAGAATCCACAAGATGATCAAAATATGTTGCTACCAAATAACTACATTAAGAACAAAACCTTTCAATGGAAACTTACCTTGCCGGGAACTAGATCATCATCTGTTCAAACTGCCAGCTAAAACTGACAACCTCCTCACATTTCTGTATGATGATCCCCTCAAAAAATATTACATCCTATAAAAAGCACAGACTGACAAAAACGCATCAATGACATTCAGAATCCATGCAAGTTCGGGATATATAAAAGTGATTTATTGTCCCTTAGATGCTATAAAACAATAAATATCAATGCTGCTTGGAATCATCAAGGGGAAACCACAAAATATCATATCATTTACATTAAGGGAATAAGGCAGAAACAAAGATCATCAATTACTTCACATCAGCTTAGAGCACTTTGGATTCATTGGTCTTACCACTTCCACTCTGCCCAACAAATTAATTTAATTTGATTGGAGATATGTGCTATGACCAAACTACAATGAAAAAAAAGCAATGACAATCCAAGCACACCATCCTTAATAATTAAAAGGCCATCTAGAACATCTCATGTGGTGATTGTCTTCATGAATGGTTGCTGAGCTTCTTCCACCTGATTCACCGTGGTGAGTGTGAACTTGACGAGCGGAAGGGCCACATGAAGGAAAATGGATTGCGCCTTCCTCGACTCTCCCCACCATTCTCCCTGCCTCCGGGGGTACTAGTAGCACTTTGACTTCTGTTGTGACGTCTTGAACTTTGACTATGGCATGCACTACTAGATCCTTGTGGAGGCAACTCATGACGACAGACAGGACATGTGTTGTGCTGAACCAACCATGGAACAATGCAATCATTGTGATAAATATGTTTGCAAGGCATCTGCCGTGCTTCAGAGCCCAACTCGAACCTATCTTTACAGACAGGGCAATGCAAATCAGTACGCAGATGCTTATTTGTGATTGTTATTGTGGGCATTGCATCTATGGAAGACTGAGATGCTGGGGGTGGCCCTTGCCTATCACCCGCAGAGAGCTGCTCAATCAGTTCATCCAGTCCTGGGCCAATGAAGTAATCACCAGTATTAGCCCGTCTTAGTCCAACTCCTGTACCTCTATTGAGAGGTAAGTCCATCAAACCATTTTCAGGAATCCTGAAAGGCATCTGACCATTAAAGATCAACCATGCACCTGCACGTAACCCCATGCCATGTTCGGGAACCATACGAGATCTCAATCTGTCGAGTTCTCGGTATCTACCTGCCAATCTCTGCCTCACCATTAAATCTTCTATTAATCTAAATCGCTGGTCATGGTCGACAATGGAATCAAATCCAAAGAAATCCAGGGGGCCAATGCCCTCCATCTCATCGAGCTCCTGAACAAAACCTCCATCACAATGAGGGCACACCTTATCTCGTCTACGGAGTCTAACCTGCTGCCTACATCTGTAACACCAATGGGTATTTCCGCTCGACATCCTTTACTTCTCTCCCCCTTTGTGTCTGCCGAATTTCTGAGACAAAGCTCAGAATTCTGTCCACTCTGCACAGAGAATTCCTTCCTTCTTTCTTCCCAAAACTGCTCAAAATCTACTCATTCACAAACAGGAAAAAGGAAAAGGCATCAAAATTACCATTAATAAAGACAAATAAGAGCCCTCAGGCATATTGCAAGAGGTTAATATCTGACAAAACGGTAGAGATGAAGCCAAAAGAAGAGAAAACCCAAAAAAAAATAAAATTAGAAAAAAAAAGAAGAAGAAAAACAAGATGAATCCATGAATTACATTAGATTTTACAAAAGAATCAGAAAATCAAAAAAGCTTGGACACGACAAACATTGAAATGAAATTTTATGCAATTGAACCCAATTAATATCTTTAATGGAAATTGGAAAAAATTGGGTAAAATAAACAGCATATCAAAATAGTTGAGACAACTTTTCTTTTCTTTTCTTTTTAATGCAAAATCACATCTAACACAATCGAAAATTCTAAAATTAAGAAATAAAAGCACAACTAAAACAAAATTCAAACCCTCCAATGTCAGAATATATTGAAGCATATGGGTAAAAGATCAAAACGAAAATATATCAACATAATTGGAAAGTTGTGCCGAGAAAAGGACAAGATTACATGAAAAAAAAAATGGGAGAAAATGATAATGATGGTTGAAAAGAAATACAACACATACCTCAAGAGGAGCAGAAGAGAAGAAGAGAAGATCTGAAGGAGGGCCTCCTCCATGGAGAGACGGGGAGAGAACAGGAGTGGAGGCAGAAAACCCTAAGCAGAATGCGATAGGGGAGTTGAAGCCACGAAGGAGGAGGATCTCTATATGCCTCTGCTGCTTTCCCTTTCTTTCTAAATTCTACTACCACACCTCCAGGAGGCTGCCATGTGGTCCTGTCAACGGAGTCAGGTATGGGTCCAATGCAATCCGATCCATGTTTTCCGTAGATCCGTGGACGACTTTTTTAACTAGGGTTGTAAGTCGGGCCGGGTAATACCTGACTCGAATCGGGTTAGGTTCGAGAATTGAACAAGGTTTAGCTGTTCCGCAGGTTGTGAAACTAATGATAAGGTTTTCATGTCAGCATTTTTTATATGCATTTACTAGTTTGGACTCATGTGCAAAGCATAAAACTTTGGTTGTTTGTAAAAAATAACATAAAACTTTGGTTATATGCACTTTGGCTGTATTAATAGAAAGAGTCTTATTGCATTTTTAATTAAGTTTATCCAATCCAACTCAAGTATTATATTTTTGAGTCATGTTTAGTTGTTGTTATCGCAATCCAAATTGAAACATTAGTAAGAGTGGGGACGTCAGCGGGCCAAGTTAAATGATAAATTCAACTTAACTCACCCCTACATTGTCTGATTAGGATTGAGCTTATTAGAGTGTAGGGTCATGTTAGAGTTTTGATTATTTAATCCAAATTATGTATAGGTTTGGTTGACCATGCCCATTAGGTCATAATAGCCCTATACATATAAAGGGTATTCTTGTAATTTGGTTTGACTTCTAACCCCTAACCTTAAGGTTATGCTTGGTTTGTAAAGGTTTCCTACATTTTCCTTCATTTCCCTACTTTTTCCTTAAAACTAAATAAAGCCTAAAGTTTATGATTTCTTTCAATGTTTGTTTTAACCCAAGTTAGGTATAGGGGTTAGGTTAGAGTTTTGTTTATTTAACCCAAATTGGGTTCAAGTTTGAGTAAGTCATGCCCATCGGGTCATRATCCCCTACACATATAAAAGGTATTCATATAATTTGGTCTATATGATTTATTTCACTGTTAGTTTATTTATTTATTTCTTTTCTTTCACTCTAGAGAAGTCATACCTTGGAACCCATACATTAATGGGTCTTGAGTTTTCAAAAAGTATCATATAAAATATAATTGAAAGGCTATGGGCCGGATTGAGTTGATATCGAGTTGAACCCTATAAGCCGGGGCAAGTTCAAAAACTACATAGCATTGAACCACATTGAATTGTGTTTGAGTAGAAGCATGGGAGAGTCACCTTAATGTTGAGTCAAACCCATGCTAACTTGCCCAACCCTATAGGGTTCAACCTAATACCAGCCCAATTTGTGTCATAGTTTTTCAATTGTATTTTTTGACAAATTTTAAAAACTCAAGAGCCATTAATTTAAGTTGGAAATTGGTTTAGGGTTATTGGGTTGGCATCCTTAATTTTATTTACACTATTAGTAATTTAATTGAACCTTCAATTAATAAAAATTATAATAAAATTATTATTATTATTATTATTATTATTATTATTATATTAACAAATTTAAATTAATGTTTTCAATTTTTATCATTTTTAAATATGACTTAAATGGATTGTAAACATAACTTCTATAGTTTCATTAGAAATAATAATTAATAATTATGCTACCTAATTAAATTAATTAGGATAGTTTAACAACATAAATAAGTTATGGACTGGACTTAGGCCTAAATGTTTGGATTTTCTTAATTTTGGGCCAGGCCCAAGCCTAGTGTCACACACACACACATACATGGATATAATTTTCGCTTATTGACTAACGCAACCCTGGTGACCTAGGCCTCGGGCCAACCTGAGTGTATTAAATTTTAGTGCAGGCAGGGCTTGGGTTGGAAAAATCTGACTTGACCTTGGGCTTGGGCCTTAACCCAATTCTAAAGGTTGGGCTTGGGTTGAGCTTAATTATTGTTATTTTAATTACTGTGAAAATATTTTACATAATTGAGTAAATAAATGTGAAATTATTTTAATTATTTGTGACATTCTTACTTAAATAATTCAGTAACTTAATTATTTTACTTTACAAAATTATGGTAAATTCACTAATTTAATAGTAATTTACTATTAAATTAGTTTTTCAAACAGCTTGGTAACTAATTAAATAACATAATTTACATAAATTATGGTAATTTTCAACAATAATTACCATAATTAATAAATTATATTTATATTTTATAATTTAAGTAATTGACAATAGTAGTTCAATTATCATTAATGTTATTTTAATTACTATAAAATTATTTTACAATAATTATAATTTAAATAATTTACTAAATATGGAAATTTACTATTAAATTACTTTTTCAAAAAGTTTGTTAATTAATTAACTATAATTAATTATCAATTTTTAAAAGTAATTTCAACATAAAACATTAAATAATTACCATAGTTAGTAATTAATTATCAACTCTACTTAATTAATTAAATATTTAATGAATAACAACAATTATTTGAGATTAATTAAATCTACTTAATTAATTATTTGCATTTAATTTTGTAATTATATTATTTATAATTATAATAAGATTTTAATTAACTATTAAATTTTACTTTTTTTTTATTATTTGTGTTATTGTATTATCTATTTTCTCTTATTATTGTTTTACATATTTATTGCTCATCTTATTTCAATATTTAAGTGTTAACTAAAATTGTTTTCATAAAACGTTTGACCTTAAACATTAACATTTTAAACATTGATGAGAAATTAAATGCATGTATTTGTAAGCTGGATATAGATAGTGATGGAAATAAGTAGAGATATAGGGGAGGGAGAAGATGAGATTAGGAGAGGAGATGATTTAGGTGAGAGAGAGAGAGAGAGAGAGAGATTTTAGGTGATTGGGGTTTTAAGGTAGTAAGTTGAGAGTTAATGAAGGGTATGTTGAGGAGAGAGAGGGAACCAATGAGAAGCCTTAGTTGGATAAGGGGAGAAAGGAGTGACCATCTAACATGGCCATCTTTGTTTTAATATATACTAATAGATTTTTTATACTGCAATATTCAAGTGTTAAGCTCAACTCAATTTTAGCATTATTATATATAAAAAGGCACCATTACAATCCTCGTGCTTTTTTAAAAAAAATGTTTTTGCCTTCAAGGCTTCAAACTTAAAATTAGTGACATACATATATACATATATACATATATACATATATATACATACATGTATAAAGATAGTTAGACAAGTTATCGTAAAGAAAATATATAGCTACAATCTAGTATATCCAACAGTCTAACTTTGAATTTGACATGTGAATTGCAATGTTGGACAGAAAAAAATCAATATTTTCTGCATACAATCAATATGGGGTTGGACCATGGTGTTTCAAAACCAAAATCAATTAAAATAAACTTAGGGTCCGTTTGGTTTGCTGGAATAGGGGTCTGGAATCGGAATTGGAATGGACTATTCCGATTCCAACTATTTGGTTGGGCAGAATCGGAATCCCATTCCCATTCCATCTGGAATGGCATTCCCCCATTTGAGGGAATGACCATTCCCTGTCCCTCCCTTGGGATTTGGGAATGAAATCCCATTCCTACTGATTTTAATTCCCATTCCCATTTATCTGATCCAAACAGACTATGGGAATGGACAATTCCGATTCCGATTCTAGAGGATTTCGATTCCAATTCTGACTATGAACCAAATTGACCCTTATACTAGATGCAAAATCCCACTACTAGTATAATATTCATGTCCAAACTACTAGTGTCTCTTACAACCTTGTTCTTGCTTCAACTCTAATTCCCTTAAGATAGAGGTGTCAATTGAACTGGATTTGGTCCAATCCGATCCAATCCAGTGTGAGTCCATTACAAATGGGCCTGGTCCAATCCAGTCCAATGAATATTTTAGACCATTTTGGACTAGTCCAATTCAATGTTTGGACCGTCCAATCTTTTCAAATTCGTTTTAATTTAGATTGGTCCCAACTCAAACCTAGTCCATTAACACATGCATTCTTATCTTCTATCAGTGGACCAAATATTGGCTCAATCCAACCCAATCTAATATAAATTCATTGTAGATGGACAAGTCCAATCTAATCCAATAAACACTTTGGACCATTAAGTTTGGATTGGTCCAATTCAATGTCTTATTGGTCCATCCAATCCATCCTAATTGAATTTGATTTGGATGGAGTCCAACCCAAAACCAGTCCATTGACACCCCTACCTTAAGGTATACCATAAATTTTAAAGTCACTTAGGTGGTGTTTAATACTATTGTTGTTTTTTGCCTTTTCTTTTTGGAAAAATGCTGCCAACTTAAAGCCACATAGGCATTTTTTTTTTTGCAATGGAGAATCACTTCTTATTTGGTTGATGCTTTATTACCATTTCTTATAAAAATTCTATCAACTTTTTTGACTCAATTTCTCTGAGAGTCGTTTTTCCAAAAAAATGTCATTTTTGGTGTTTCTTGTGGGGAGAAACATTCTTTCCTATGTGGCACCTATTGGAGCCTGTGTCTTCAAACAAGAATAGACATAAAATATTGTTTTTAGGATTTTGTCTAGAGTTAACTGCTCTCCCAAAATCCAAGAAAAAAAACATTGCCTAGACAACGGCGTTGGTACCAAACACCTCCTTAGTGTTGTTGTTAGAACTTGCAATAAGATCGGAAATTGAACAAGCAAATGTGAGGAAATCCGAGCCAAGCTACTTTTAAAGAGGCTTGCAACCGCACATAACATTAGAGTCCTCCACATTTGGGGACATGTGGTAGATGGAAAGTCAGGGACGAGATTTAGACAATTGATCTTAATTCAATCTAAGTTGAACAACTAGGATTTTGTTATTTGCCCCTAGAGTCCTTGGATGCTTAGAGTAGAGCGTAGGTCATCTTAGTTTTTGGCTCAGTCTTTAGTCTTCAACTCAATAAGTCTATTTTTCGTTTTCTATAAGTTATACAATGTTTATTCCCTCTTCTTCGTCCTTTTACTCCTCTTTTTCCCATTATGAGCTAATCAAGATTAGAGTTGGAGTTGGCGAGTTCCAACTCTAGCTCATCCCTAGAAACCAAGCTTGAGTTTAGGGAGATTGAGGCCAATAACTCCTAGGTCCCGTTCGCTTTTCAGTAAGTTACTTACCCAGGTAAATGCAATTACCTGGGTAAGTTTTTCTTGGGAAACACTTATCTGAGTAAGTGCATTTATCCATGTTCTTTTGTTTCCTAGATGAATAAGGCAATGTCCATTTTAGCCATAAAAATCCATTATTAAAAGGGGAATTTTTGTCCCATTAAAGTGTTAGCAACTTTCCCCCAAGTGGGAAAGTTATTTACCCACCTAGGACCCAGGAAAATAAACTTTCCTTGATCCCTACATAAATATGAAAAAAGAACATGGGGTTCTTGGTCAATGGAAACCAAAATCCTATTGGCCAACTTTCCTCTCTCTTAAAATCCAAAAAAGAACGCCCCCCCCCTAGTGTGTAGAAAACCCTATAGATGTAGATGTAGAAATAGAAGATCCCAAGTTGGATGTGGATGTAGAAGCCACTGAGTTGGACATAGTTGAAGTAGATGCTTCCAAGGTTGAGGCCCTAGGAGCCAGTTCAAGCCATTCCTTTTGGCTGTCATTTACTCTGAAGAGGACTCTCTTGCTGAAGACCATTTGATAAATGGTGCATGGATCACCAAAAGTGTTTTGAAGGATAGGGACTTGGGGAGGATTTGTTAGACCTACCAAATCCCCAAGGAGTTCAAACTTAGAGTTCCAATCGGTGAGGAGATGGCCTACTTGATGTCCATGTAATGGTTGTATGTGTACAAAGATAGCTTGATAGCTGGGTTAAGGTTCTTAGTTGATGAGCTAGTGGCCTAGCTTCTAACGCTAAACCAAGTGACGCCTTCATACTTGGTGTGCCTAACTCCATGAGGTTCCTAATAATCATAATGTGTGTAGGTCAGATCCAACAAATCGATCTGAACATTAGGATCTTCACATCTCTTTTTGTCTTGAAGAAGCACCCTTGGGAAAAAGGTTGGCTCTACTTCTCAAACTCAGTCTAAGGCAAATGCACTATTTTAGGCTTCCTATTCCATCCATGACTAGAAGGAGAGGTATTTTTTTTTGTTGAGTAGGGACCCATGGCACATAGTGATGAGGTGGACCTACCCCAAGGTGGAGTAGGAGGAGCTAGTGTTGATTAGTGAGGAAGAAGTTGCTTTTAAAAACTGGTAAGCCTGAGGGTTCAGATCAGAGTGTATTTGACTGAGGACAAGTTAGTTGAGGCTGGCCTGAGCAAGGTCTATTTAGGTAGACACATTATCTGAGTCATTCCTTCTCAACTTGTTTAATTTTTCCCTAATGTTGTTACTATTGTTTAGAATACCAGACCAGACCGGTTGAATTGTGACCCAGGGCCCTGACCGGTTTGGTCACACCCCAAGAACCATAATTAATGTCTAAAAACCTAATAAAAATCGATTGACCATCTAGTTTAACCGAAAAATTGATGAACTTGTCGCTCAAGTCACTAAGTAATTAAAATTCTAAAATGAATGTTAAAAGACTTGAACCCATGGCCTCTTTTTTTCATATATTACTTACTTACCATTAGTCCACTTCTTTACTTATGCTACTTAATGACTCTTTATTGTATATATAACTTTATTACAAATGTACTTTAATGAAAATGTAAATTAAGAGACTTGAAACTTGGTCATTTGAATTAAAAATTAAGGAATTTGCCATCCATCCACCACAGTTAAACATATTAAAAGTTGTAAAATATATTATTTAGGTAGACACACTCTTTATTGTATATGGCACATCATCATGGTTGGGCCCTGATTTAACCTCTCCCTTCTCCAGTTCTATGATCGGTCTAGTTCTTTGAACATTGGTTTTTACAACTTTAGATTGGTTGTGCTTAGTATAGATAATCAGATGGCTTCATTCGACAGGGTGGGTCTTTTGGTGGTCATGAAAATGAAGAAGGTTTAGACCCTAGCAATACCTTGGTGGCCTGAGTAATAGATGTTGCAACAACACCATAGTGGTCAAGATGACTTTGGAACAAGGTCATGCTTTCTAATGATGATTGGGTCGTCATGACCTGGTGAAAAGGTATGACAGGAGGGACACGAGAGAGTAACTATTGTCCATATTTGATGAATATTCAATCTTGAGTGGTTAGCCATAGTTGTTGATACTATTTGGGAAGAACATATGATTGAAGTTCTTGATCAAGGCGTGTGTACCTCCCAATTAACTAGATCGAGGTTGTAACTCATCCCTTTGAGGTCCTCTAGATCCACGCTTACAACAAGATCATGGAGGTCTGTATTCCCTCTCTATTTTTTCTGATTCTTTTTTGGCACAAGCTTATTTTCTGGCTAGACAACTTTTTAGAGTACAAGGTTTCCTTCTTGGAGTTGCCTTCTTTAGACCCTAGCATTGTAACACTTTGGCATCGTTTGTTAGTAGGTAAGTACCCTAACCCAATATTGTTCTTGGATCTGTTTTAATAGATCTAGGTTGACTTTGAACTATTGCCATTAGTGGCCTCATTAAATCACTCTTTATTGAAAGGTGGCTAGGCAATCTCTCCAATGACTAAGAACTTTTTAAACTAACACAAGTCTCATAAGTGTCCAATTTAAGGAGTAAGCACAGAAAAATACCAATCTGAATATAAAACAATAATATATTGATGTTATTAATACATAAAAGTTAGTGTACATTAATCCGATTAAAACTAAGGGCAACATTGTATAACAATTCCCACTTGCACTTAGGTCCAATCAGGTACAAGTCTTGGTTCGATATTGTTCACTTGCTCCTTAAACACCTTCTGTGTTAGTGGCTTAGTCAATGGGTCCATCACATTATCACATGATACGACGTTTTGAATCTAGATATTTCCTCTACCAACAATTTCCCACAAGATATGATATTTCCACTCGATATGCTTTAACCTCTCCCTTCTCCAGTTCTATGATCAGTCTAGTTCTTTGAACATTGGTTTTTACAACTTTAGATTGGTTGTGCTTAGTGTAGATAATTAGATGGCTTCATTCGACAGGGTGGGTCTTTTGGTGGTCATGAAGATGAAGAAGGCTTAGACCCTAGCAATACCTTAGTGGCCTGAGCAATAGATGTTGCAACAACACCATAGTGGACAAGATGACTTTGGAACAAGGTCATGCTTTCTAACGATGACTGGGTCGTCATGACCTGGTGAAAAGGTATGACAGGAGGGACACAAGAGAGTAACTATTGTCCATATTTGATGAATATTCAATCCTGAGTGGTTAGCCATAGTTGTTGACACTATTTGGGAAGAGCAAATGATTGAAGTTCTTGATCAAGGTGTGTACCTCCCAATTAACTAGACCGAGGTTGCAACTCATCCCTTTGAGGTCCTCTAGATCCACGCTTATGACAAGATCATGGAGGTCTATATTCCCTTTCTCTATTTTTTCTAATTCTTTTTTGGCACAAGCTTATTTTCTAGCTAGACAAAATTTTTAGAGTACAAGGTTTCCTTCTTGGAATCGTCTTCTTTAGACCCTAGCATTGTAACACTTTGGCATCGTTTGTGATGGAGGGTGATTTGACCCGACCTCCTAAGAAGGTGACACGTGGATGTGGTTCAACATAAGCAATAGCTCAGCATGACAGCCTGGCTAGAGCTGAGTAACGAGCTCATTAAAGTCCTCGCAAGTCAGCTCGCTACATTACAGCTCGCCACGGAACGAGCTCGCTACAACGCGAGCTCAAGGACCCCAGTATGTTGAAAGGGAATACTCCAAGATAAGCTTATCCCAGCTCGCGGGCTGAGAGAATCAACTTGCTCCAATATTTAGGCAAAGGAGACTGCCCCAAAGGCAACCTCAGGCGGAATCACCTCGGGATACCTCCAGAAGCTCACTACAAGGCAGCTTGCTATGGGATAGCTCGCTAGAAGGCAGCTCGCTGTTGAGCAATGGGGAGTTTTCAGGAAGCTTCTTATCTGACGAGACCGTACCCGTCAGACTGCACCACGTCTCCTAACTGACGGTGCAGTCCCTGCCAGCCCAACAGACTCTACCCACGTCTCTCGACAGGTGGTGGCGTGTCTGTCCTTTTCGGGTCGTGTCTCTCATCTGATTAGGCAGTACCCTACAACGGTTACTTGCGCAGCCCTGGCAAATAACGGCTGTGACAGAGGGCCAGTGGCGGTTACGCCCAATTTGACAAGAACATCTGTACTTAAAGGCCCCGATTTCCAAGGGGTGAGGGGAATTGGAATTGAACTGATCTAGCACTATCTGCACTCTTAGCTTTCTTTGCATCATTTACAACTCTATCAAGTTTTCTAACTTAAGCATCGGAGTATTCCCACCGGGCGAGCTCCTCGGGAATCCTTCACCTTCCTCTTCTCAGGTACTGTCTGTCGCCAGCTAGGAGCCAGACGTTCGCCAGATAGGAGTGTCCGGATCGCGCTACATCATTTGGCACCATCTGTGGGAACGCTTCAAAAAGCCTTCCTCTAATCTCTGCAACTTTCTCTAAGAACTCAACATTCATGGCTTCCTCTAGCAATGCCGGACGTGGTGCCGACCATAACGCTTATGGGGAGCAACCTCAGCTCCCCACTGTCTGCATTGGACAGTTCATCGTCCCCCTCTTTGTGGACGGAGTTCCCAGCCTGAATGGGCCTCCGACAGTGGCACCTATGAATGCTCCACTCCCTTCCATGGTTGGAACAACCTTCATTGAACCTTCTGTTGTTCCCCTAGTGATCAACCAAAACCAGCTTGAAGACCTAGTGCAGTGAATGCGAGCTATGCAAGCTCAAATGCAACAGTTCCAGTAGTTTCAACTCTACCAACAACAAGTGCCGCATCAAGTTTCTCAGTACCAGTACCAACAGCAGTTCCCTTCATTGCCTCAGGCCCAGCAACYGCTTTCGCCTCGACATCCGGCCACGAAGCAATCCAAGCTCTCCCGTCGGAGCGAACGTCCTCGCCGGGGAGAGGCCTCTCAAACCTAGAATCCTTCCAAGAGCCAAGCCTCATCCCACGACAGGAAGGAGAGACCAGTCACCCCCACCTCGCAGCTTGCAAGCAGGTCGGGGGCCTCCCAGCCAGTCAACCCACATCGCCTCAGCACTCTCAATTCGAGCTCCCTCTCGCCGAAAACCAGTTTGAGGTCCTAGCCGTAGACTACAAACAAGGCCCTTCGGTTCACAGCTATCATCAGCAGTCCGAGCCCATCGAGCTCGGTAATACTGAAGCAAGCAGCACCAACGCCGAGCCGGCAAAGCAGCAACGGAGGCACCGACGAGTTCACCGAACTGTCACTCGCATCCTACCCGAGCTCAAGGGTAAGGAGGAGGTAAACTCAGGTGAAGTAAAAGCTACCCCTCTCCTTTCAGTTCCTTCCCCTTTGTCGACAGAACTTCTTGTTGTTCCTATGCCAAAGGACTTCAAGCTTCCTCCCCTAGATAAGTATGACGGATCCTTCGATCCGAACGACCATGTTGATGCCTTCCAGTCCCAGATGCACCTGGCAAGGGCCAATGAATCCTGTAAGTGCGTGGTTTCTCCACCACCTTGAAAGGGGTAGCCCACACATGGTATCGAAACCTTGCGCTCGAATCGGTAAGAAGCTAGGCGTAGTYCGTGCAAGTCTTCGTTTCCCATTTTGTCACTAGCAAGAGGTGCCCAAGAACTCAGGAGAGCCTCCTTGGCATAGTCCAGAAGGAATGGGAGTCCATTTGGAGTTATATCAAGCGGTTCAATGACGCTTGTTTAAAAATACCCGACCTGGACCCCGCAGTTCGGCTCACCGTGGCCAAGCGAAGCATTACCCATAAAGAATTCAAGTGGCATGTGGTTGTTAATCAGCTCAAGACTGTGACCGAGTTCCTCAAGCTCGCGGATCAGTTTATAGGGACGGAGGAGAAGATCAATCAAAAGAACGTAAGTGCGCCCGAGAAGAGAAAAAGGGAAGGCGAGTCCTTGATTCAAGGAGATGGTAAGAAGAAAAAAGACCCAACTTAGAGGGCAAGGCCGAGTCAGCCTTTCCGAGCCCCAGCAGCCGAAAGAACGGACTACACGCCCCTAAACGCAAAGCGGGCCGAGATCCTTATGGCGATCAAGGATACCCCATATGTGAAGTGGCCACCTCAGCTAAAGGCAGATCCTAGTGTAAGAAATAAAAATAGAGGAACTCATCCGTCGTGGATACTTGAGAAATTTGTACAAAATAATAATAATAATAATAAAGCAGGTCGGCAGGGGGAGCAAAGTAGAGATGCTCCCGAATCCAGCAGGCAGGCAGAGCAACCGTAGAGGCAGCCCCCTGAAGAGAGACTAGTTCGGGGGACTATCCACGTGATCGTCGGAGGATCGATTGTCGCGGGCTGCACTTCGGCTATGACTTGGACATCAGCTTGCGAGGCCACTAGGGAAGAGCAGAATCCCCCAAAGCGGCCAAGGACGGAAGACCCAATCTTCTTCATAGAGGATGATGCACGCGGGGTCCACTACACCCATGTTGACGTGCTCGTCATAAAGATAAAGATTCTTTGAAGTCAGGCGTGTCCTCGTCGACTTCGACAGCTCGACAGATATTCTTTTCAAAGCAGCATTAGACCAGCTCCAACTCCAAGAAAGTGACCTGAAGCCCGCGAATACTCCCCTGGTAGGCTTCAGTGGAGAGGAAGTCAGGCCCCTAGGAAGGATTACAGTACCTATGGAAGTCAGCACCTGGCCTAGCATAGTGAGACTCAACCACGACTTCTTAGTGGTCACAACCCCCTCCCCGTACAATGCCATAGTAGGGCGGTCAATCACCCATGCCCTACGTGCTGTGGTCTCCACTTACTATTTGGCAATGAAGTTTCCCATGGACTTTGGAATCGGGATTGCGCGAGGTGACCAGCTTGAGTCTCGCAAGTGCTACGTCGCCACCCTCAAAGGGAAAGCCAAGGTGGCCGACGACCTCGAGCTGGAGAGACCTACGGATCAGTGCGAGGAGTGAGCTGCACCCATAGAAGAGACTGACTCCATCCCAACATCGACGGAGGACCCAGCTTGGACACTTCAAATTGGCGCTTCTATTGAGGAGCCTCTACGATCTCAACTGGTACGCTTCTTACTTGAAAATTTAGATGTTTTTGCATGGTCCACGACAGAGATGCCCGACATAGACCCTAGCATCATAACTCACAAGGTTAATACTGATCCTATAGTTAGACCCGTTAGACAGAAGAAACACAACTTAGCCCTAGAGTGATGAAGGGCAGTCGACGAGGAGATCGGGAAGCTCCTTGCAACCATCTTTATCAGGGAAGTCCATTACCCAAGTTGGGTGGCCAACCCCGTTCTGGTAAAAAAGGCTAACAGTAAATGGGGCATGTGCGTCGACTACACCGACCTGAACCAAGCTTGCCCAAAGGACTGCTTCCCACTCCCTAGGATCGACCGTCTGGTGGACGCAACCTCAGGGCATGAGTTGCTGAGTTTCCTAGACGCGTATTCAAGATACAACCAGATCATGATGGACCCAACTGATAAAGAAAAGACTGCCTTCATAACCGAGTTCGGCTTGTACTGTTACAATATCATGTCCTTTGGGCTAAAAAATGATAGGGCAACCTTTCAAAGACTTGTAAATAAATTGTTTGAGCCATTGATTGACAGAAAAATAGAATGTTATGTAGACGACATGGTCATCAAAACCCAATTTTTGCATGATTTAATATACAAGACTTGCATTTAGTTTTTGAAATTTTGCGTAAATTTAACATGAAATTGAACCCGAATAAGTGTGTCTTCGGTGTTACCTCGGGTAAATTTCCAGGGTACATTGTCAACCAGCGTGACATTGAGGCCAAACCCAGATAAAATAAAGGCCATCCTAGACATGAGACCACCCCGAAAACTGAAGGAGGTTCAGAGGCTGAATGGTTGAATAGCTGCTCTGAGCCACTTCATGTCCAAATCGGCAAACCGCTGCCTGCCTTTCTTCAAGGCAATCAAAAGCAAAGGTTTTGAATGGACCGAAGAGTGTCAGCTCGCGTTTGACGAGCTCAAAAAGTACCTCACTAGTATACCAGTCTTAACCCGGCCCGAGGAGGGTGATGTTTTAGAGTTGTACCTCTCGGCAAGTGACGAGGTGGTCAGTTCGGTACTGATAAAAGAGGTAGATCGGGTCCAATGACCTATCTACTATGTTAGTAAAGTGTTGTAGGGAGCAAGGATGAGATATCCAGAGATAGAATAGTTGGCCTACACACTAGTTATTGCAGCCCGGAAGCTTCGTTCGTACTTCCAAGCTCACATTGTCATCGTCCTTACCAACAAACCTCTGAGGCAAGTTCTGCTCAAGCCCGAGGTCTCCGGTAGACTGACGAAGTGGGCCGTTGAGCTCAGCGAGTACGACCTCCAATACAAGCCGTGAACTGCTATCAAGGTCCAAGCCTTAGTAGACTTCGTCGCGGAATGCACTTTTAGCTCCAAAGTCCTCAGGTCGGTTGAGCACGGGGCCCCCAACTCGGGCGAGCCCGAAGTTCCCAGGCCGGTTGAGCTCGAGCACCGTGAAGTAGCAACCAGTGCGGCATCTCTCATAGTTAGGCCGAACGCGAACTGGGATGAGGAGCCCTGGATCCTTCACGTAGATGGCTCGTCAAACCAGCAAGGCAGCGGAGCCGGAATCGTTCTGTATGGCCCAAGTGGCACAAAACTGGAGTACGCACTACGCTTCGAGTTCACGGCATCCAACAATGAAGCAGAGTACGAGGTGTTAAAAGTCGGGCTGGCTCTATCCAAGGAAGTGAAAGCCAAGCATATCGTCATTGGCAGTGATTCCCAGCTCATGGTCAATCAAGTCACAGGCGAATACGAAGCTCATGAACCAACCATTATTGCTTACTTAGCCAAAGTAAGAGAGGCTCTACTCAACTTCCCGTCACACTTCATCAAACAAATCCCAAGATCGGAGAACGCTAAGGCTGATGCCCAATCCCCGATTAGCCAGCACCCATGATAATACCATGAGAACCATGTACATAGAGAACTTACCTTGGCCTAGCATTCTCGGGGGGAGGGGGGGCAGAGGAGGTTGCTCCTATCGTGCAAGCAGAGCTGAGCTGGATTGATCCACTCGTGAGCTTCCAGCTACATGGGGCCCTCCCTACGGACTGTAATGCCGCCAGAAGGGTGAAGCGTCAGGTGGCCAAATACGTCATAATAGACGGACGACTGTACCGGAGGTCTTACACGCTCCCCTATCTGAGCTGCTTGCAACCTTCCAAGGCCGAGCTCGTGCTCCACGACACTCATGAGGGCCTGTGCGGTGGACACTTGGGGGGCAAGGCCCTCACCCAAAAAGCGCTACGATAGGGATACTACTGGCCAACAATGAAAGCAGACGTGATCGAGCTCGTCAGAAAGTGTGATAAGTGCCAGAAGCATGCCAATATCCACCACCAGCCTGCCGCCGACCTAAGACATCTTACTAGCCCGTGGCCTTTCGCACAGTGGGGGATCGATATACTCGGACCGTTTCCACCAACAACAGGCCAGAGGAGGTCTTAGTGATAGCAGTTGATTATTTCACTAAGTGGGTAGAAGTTGAACCTCTCGTAACAATCACAGCTCGGAACATGCAGAACTTCTTCTAGAAAAATATAGTGTGCCGCTTAGGGTTACCTCGGGTACTGATCTCTGATAACGGTAAGTAGTTCGAGGACATTAAATTCCAGAACTGGTGCCAAGACATGGGAATTCAACAGAACTTCACCTCGGTCACACACCCTCAAGAAAACGGCCAAGCGGAAGTCACGAACAGAGCTATCCTCCGCGGACTGAAGGCATGCCTGGACCAAGCTAAAGGACTATGGGCAGACGAGCTACCCAATGTTCTATGGGCTTATCGGACCACAGTGAAGACCGCTATAGGCGAGACCCCCTTCAACCTCACCTACAGCACTGAAAGTAGTCATCCCAACCGAGATGGAGGTTCCCTCGCTATGACTAGAAGCGTATGATGACAAGGCAAATGAAGACGAGCTACGCACCAACCTCGACCTACTTGACGAAGTATGGGACCTCTCATATATTAGGATTGCGGTCTACCAGCAGAGAGTAGCTCGGTACTATAACGCCAGGGTCAAGAAGCGGAACCTCCGCGTAGACGACCTGGTCCTCCGTAAAGTTATGGTGCCTGAGCCCGGTGTTGGTAAGCTCGGGCCAAATTGGGAAGGACCCTACCGAGTAAAGCGGATGCTCGGGGAAGGAACATACGAGCTCGGGGAAGGAACATACGAGCTAGAAGGGAAATAAGTACCTCGGGCATGGAATATTGTCAACTTAAGGCAATATTACCTATAAGTTACTGAGTAGACCACGAGTCACTCCCAGAGCCTAAGGGCCAAAATGCCAAGCTAACGAAGACCTCGGCACGATAAGACTCAGTCACCTCTATGGCATGGGCGAATTCTAAGAGTAGACTATAAGTCACTCTTCCAGCCTAAGGGCTAAAATGCCGAGCTAACGAAGACCTTGGCATCACATAAGACCTAATCATTTCACCGACATAGGCTAAGTATTAACACCGAAGGCATAGGCAACTCGAGTGTGAACCCTATGATGCATGGCTCCCCTCGGTATACTAGTTGAACCCGATAAGGGACAACCTACTTCAGCTTAACCCAGGTGCATACAAGTCGAGCATATGCTCACTATGATAACCACCTCGGGGTATACCATAGACTACCCCGAGTATTGAGGAACAGTTCAGGGTAACAACCGAAGGACCCTACTTCGGGTATGTAGCTCTAACAGCTCGAGTGATAAAGTCACTTCGGCAGAAAGTAAAGAGCTCACAACACTTTGCAGAAAAAACAAAATATCTCATTACTAAATCCTATAAACAAAAATAAAAAAAAACTGGGCCTTACAGCCCGAGAGAAGTTCATCAAAAACAAAGAAAAAACCGAGCCCAACCGCCCAAGAGAGTTCATCAAAAAAGAAATATTTAAAACCGGGTCCAGACACCCGGGAACAACCATTCCAGAATCAGAAGAAAGAAAAAAGAGCAGCAATCGGCCTCAAGGTTCCGTCGCCTCCACGTCCTCGTCATCCTCTGGAGAGTTAGGCTCCTCCTCCTCCACCATGTCCACCGTCTCTGGATCCAGACCCTTCATCATTATGCCCTCAAGGTTGAGCCCGGAGAACTTCTTCCAGACCAACCATCAACAGAGTTTGAATCCCGAACGATAGGAGCTTAAGCCATACTCCACCTGGAGGTCGTGGTACTCCTAGGAATCCTAGAAGTCCCACACCGCCTTAGCTCGCTCTGCCTCCACCATGGCGTCAAAGTTCCGAGTTCGATCCTGGAGCATGGACTCCAGGTCCTGGACCTGTTGGTGAAGGAGCTCTCTCTCCGCTATCACCCTCGACGACTCCTCCCGGTAGTGAGCGCTCTCCTCAGACAGCTGGGCGATCCGTGCTTCCTGGTCCCGGACGAGTACCTCCTGAACTTCACTCCCCTTCCGAGCCTGGAGGATTTCACCTCGGGCCTAGTCGAGCTCACTCTAGAGCTTCTGCACGTTTGACCTCTGAGTGAGGGCGTCCTTGGAGTGAATGTTAGTCTGGAGGGCCATGGCATGGATGGCAGAGTTCACCTACCAGAAAAAGGCCGAGGTCAAAAAGAAAAAAGAAAGAGAAGAAGGGAAAGGAAGAAAAAAAGGCAGCCACTTACCACCATACAGTGAGATGAGGCCAGCCTGGTGAACTGCTTAGGGTCCATCCCTCCCCAGTGGGTGACCTCCTCGTGGGTGACCACCTGCCGGCTCCTTCGCGAAGCCACGGTGAAGTCAGTGACGCTTTCCCACTTCCCCTCGGTAGGAAACTACGAGAAGGCGAAGGGGTGGGAATGCACAAACAAAGAGTACTGCCCTTGCGCTGGGACCTCGTGTTCTTCTGTGCCACCTTCCATGGCTACTCCCTCGAACAGAACCGGTGGGACCTCTGGATCAACAGCCTCGAACTCAACACTCCCAAAAGTGGAAGCTCGGTCAGGGCTCTGAAAGGGATGGTAGAATCCATCGTATGGACGCCAAAAGGGTTACGAAATGGGTGGGCGAATTTCAAAAATTTTCTACCTACCTTTCAACTGGGAATCACATTCCCTGATTTTAGAATCAAGATTCAAGGATCCTACTTGAACCAGAACCAAACCAGATCTGAACCAAAAGAGAAGGGAGTGAATATACCTGATCCAGAGAAATAATATCTTGCAAAGTTGGTGTTCACGCCCAAAGAAGACACCAAGATCTGCTTCTGCTGAAGATGACACAGCCTGCGAAACAGAACCAACAGAGTGCGTCCTACACACTGAATCCTTCACAAGAATCTTTTGGATAACAATGAGCACCAAACTGAATCAGCCTTTCAGTAAAGACTGATATCAAGAATTTTTTCTTGATCTTTCTCTGGCAGAGAAGTCGAACTACTATAGATGGTGGCGGCTGCAGGGTGTGTTTTGTGTTCCCTAGGGTTCGAATTCTTGAAATTCGAATAAGGTTTCCTCTACTTGCTTAATGTTTAAGAAAAGATCTCCTGATCATATCAGGAGTTGCCCCTTATCCAAATCTGTATTTGGATTAGGGCTCTTCTTAATCCTATCTGTAGATTAGATAAGCTTTTGGGCTCATCCTAATCTCAGATCCGCCCCCTAATAATGATTGACCAAATCAGCCCAGTTCGAAATGTGCTTTAGGCCCAATAAGAATCAAGTGCTCAAATGTCTTCCAAACTGCTGCCCAGTTGGTCTTCTTTGTATGGCGTGGGACCCAAGAATTGATCTACACACCAGCCACATGGGTTCGGCCCAGCCTCTGTTACAAGGCCTGGCCGAATTCACTGAAGAGCCCAATGAACCCCCTGAGCCCATCATATGGACCCTATGGGCCCAACACTTACACTAAGTGGTCCCTGGGCCAAGCCATCTTATAAAAACCCAGGGACTGTGGGCA
>NW_010729119.1:4156443-4175680 GCF_000365185.1 Nelumbo nucifera | reverse complement strand
CCCGCTAAGGATCTCACTGATTGGCATATCAAAGACAGCCCAATCCGACACCTAGTGCAGTACCATAATCGGGTCTAGGGGTCAGGTGTAACTTTCTAGTTTTGCCCATCAATCTCCAAGGTCCAAGGCAATACTGGAAATTTGGTCAGGTTCAAGGGTTCAAGTAATCCTACACTACGTGTGCCTTGGGTCTCACCCTGGCGGCTGAGACAAGCCACCCCAACAGTTGGCAGTGCACCAGTGTCAACCTTGAAAGGATAAATCTCCTCAGACTTATCCAATGGCTATGAACATTTAAAACCAATACAAGTCTCGTTAAGTGTCCAATTTAGGATCTTACACACAGAAGTATACCACACAACATGAATCAAACATGTACTTCATTTATTTACATTAAATATCAAAAGTACATCAAAACTGATTGAAGCTAAGGACATACAAAACTGTCCAACAAGCACGACCTCTTCGCCCTGCGCTTTTGGCTGCTTGACAGAAGGCGGCGTGCATCTACACCAGACATGTTGGCTGCCAAAAATCACAAGGCATTAGTCCAGCAAAAAAAAATAATCACAAGGCATTGTGCGACCTAAAGGCAACCTATCAGGGCTCAGGCCGGCCTGCGCGAGCTTGTCCTCGGTCAAATAGTCTGAGCAATGGAAGCTAATCATTTCCCAGGATTGCAGCGTCTCTCGAACTTTTGGATCCAAGTCAACACCCGAATCCGGGATGGCGGCCCTCCAGTGGGTCAGGAAGGGCCACCCTTCGGGGTTGCGAACTTCAAAATAATCCCGCTTCCAAGCTAGGATCCTGTTCGGCAGCTCGTGAAGGAGCTTGAAGCCGGGACGGGGAGAAGATGTCAAGGTCAAGAGGAAGACATTACTCATAAAACAAAGAAATAGTCCCAACTACATTTCGGATCGAGTTGGGGTGAAGTTGGTCTATAGTAACATTAAAATGGTTCAAAACCTCCACTATCAAGGGATGCAGAGGAAGACGAAGATCAACAATAAGCTGTTCCTGGAAGATCACGATTTCGTCGTGACCATGTTCCCAAGGATAGTCGCCAGATGGGAGACTGTAGATGAGATTTTTGGGAAGGTCAAATTGAAGGACCAAGGTCTTGAGTTTCTCCATTGACATGGAAGAAGGGCCGAAGCTGTCCGACTCCCTACCCCGAGAAGTAGAAGTCGTTTCGCCGGAGGCCTCCTGAGCCTCTGGAACCTGCCCCCAAGCTCCCCCCGAGCTCGAAGGGATATCATCCTGGTTACCACCCCGGGAAAAGACATTTTACGGGTACCCAGACATTGCTGACAAAGCAATAGGACTCACCAGAAAAAAAGCTGAACCGAAAGGACGGTGTGAACAAAAGAAGAGCTCGAACAGCTAGGTAAAGGCGCGACCTCAAATCCGAAGGCAAGGCAAGTTGGCGTAAAGGAAATGAGGCCTGGGACCCTCCTATTTATAGACACTGTGCCCACAAACCAATGACGCAGATTAAGGCGAATTCGATGGTTCGTAATCAAGTTGACTGCACGTCTTCTGAAACTGAAATATGACGGGCTGCACATCTTCCATGATTAAGGTAATGCCGACTGCACGTCTTCCGAAACTGAGAGCCGTTTAAGCGCGCTTTTTGGCGCTCGAAAAGTCTAGAAATCGCCTGACATCCATGTGTGTATTATATGTGATCGGTCAATCAAGTTTGAATTTCAGGTCAAATCCACCCGTCACACTCCATGAACTCGCGCTAGGGTAGAATCCTTATCCCAAGGAGTGGGGGGAAATTGATGGAGGGTGATTTGACCCGACCTCCGAAGAAGGTGACACGTGGACGTGGTTCAACATAAGCAACAACTCAGCATGACAGCCTGGCTACAGCTGAGTAACGAGCTCATTAAAGTCCTCGCAGGTCAGCTCGCTACATTATAGCTCGCCATGGAACAAGCTTGCTACAACGCGAGCTCAAGGACCCCAGTATGCTGAAAGGGAATACTCCAAGATAAGCCTATCCCAGCTCGCGGGCTGAGAGAATCAGCTCGCTCCAATACTTAGGCAAAGGAGACTGCCCCAAAGGCAACCTCAGGCGGAATCACCTCGGGATACCTCCAGGAGCTTGCTACAAGGCAGCTCGCAATGGGATAGCTCGCTACAAGGCAGCTCACTGTTGAGCGACGTGGCATTTTCAGGAAGCTTCTTATCTGACAAGACCGTACCCGTCAGACTGCACCACGTCTCCTGACTGATGGCGCAGTCCCTGCCAGCCCAGCAGACTGCACCAACGTCTCTCGACAGGTGGTCGCATGTCTGTCATTTCCGAGTCGTGTCTCTCATCTGATTGGGCAATACTCTGCAACGATTACTTGCACAGCCCTGGCAAATAACGGCTGCGACAGAGGGCCAATGGCGGTTACACCCGATTTGACAAGAACATTTGTATTTAAAGGCCCCAATTTCCAAGGGGTGAGGGAAATTGGAATTGAACTGATATAGCACTATCTGCACTCTTAACTTTCTTTGCATCCTTTACAGCTCTCTCAAGTGTTCTAACTTAAGCATCGCAGTATTCCCACCGAGCAAGCTCCCCGAGAATCCTTCACCTTCCTCTTCTCAGGTACCATCCGTTGCCAGCTAGGAGACAGACGTCCGCCAGCTAGGAGTGTCCGGATCGCGCTGCATCAGTTTGTTAGTAGGTAAGTACCCTAACACAATCTTGTTCTTGGATCTTTTTTAATAGATCTAGGTTGACTTTGAACTATTGCCATTAGTGGCCTCAATAAACTACTTAGTTTGAAAGGTGGCTAGGCAATCTCTCCAATGACTGAGAAGTTTTTAAACTAACACAAGTCTCATAAGTGTCTAATTTAAGGAGTAAGTACAGAAAAATACCAATCTGAATATAAAACAATAATATATTGATGTTATTAATACATAAAAGTTAGTGTACATTAATCCGATTAAAACTAAGGGTTACATTGTATAACAATTCCCACTTGCACTTAGGTCCAATCTGGTACAAGCCTTAGTTCGATACTGTTCACTTGTTCCTTAAACACCTTCTGTGTTAGTGGCTTAGTCAATGGGTCCATCACATTATCACATGATACGACGTTTTGAATCTAGATATTTCCTCTACCAACAATTTCCCACTCGATATGATATTTCCACTCGATATGCTTTGACTTTGAGTGGGCTCTTGTCTCCTTAGCTTGAGAAATGACTCCAATATTGTCACACAATAGTGGAATGGGTGATATGCTAGAAGGTACAAATCCAAACTCTTAAATGAATTTGTTCATCCGAACTACTTCCTTGGTAGCCTCACTTTAGACAATGTACTTGGCATTAGTCGTAGAGTCTATTGTTGACACTTATTTGCTACTTCTCATTGATAGTATATGATCCCAACATATATCCAGATGTAGACTTTTTATCATTTAGATTTGACTGAAAATCAACATCTATATAATAGATCAATTTAGTGAGTTACTATTGAGAATGGAACAATAATCTTTAGTCCTGCTTAAGTATTTTTGTATGCTCTTCATAGTTGTTTAGTGTTCTTGTCCTGTGTTGGATTAATATCTACTTATAACACTAATGGCTTATTCAATGTTACGTCAAGTGTACAACATGACATATATGATGCTCCTTACTACAGAGGCATAGGAAACCTTTCTTATGCCCTCTATCTCCTTAGAGGTTTTAGGTGACATTCCTTTAGAGAGAGTATGCCTTTTACATTATTTTTCTTTTTATTCTTAGACATGAGAATTAGACTTCACATTAACTGGGTGGTTTCCCTTAAACCCAATCAGCTAGGATGAAGAACAATATAATATACTTAGTCTAAATAGTATCTGGCAAAACCCATCAAATCTCACCTTTAGATCGATTCCAAACAAAGCAAACATAAAAATCCATTGGATTCCATGTGATACAAATGCCGAACTGGGGTATTTATGTACCCTGGTTCGTGTTTGTGAGCGTTTGTTTGATACATAAAAAAGTAATGATTATCAAAGCAAAAATGTATTTTATAACACTTTTATACTCTTAGAAGAGAGCATTATTGTACCTATTTTTTGGATACAATTTTGTGTTTAACTTTTTGACCAAAGTTAAGGCATTGGAGCATTTAATGAGGGGCCCACACTTTGCACCGATTTCTAACAAACAAGATGAATGCAAAAATAGTTTAAAACGTGAACCGTGTTTGCATTCGTGAACCGAAAAATGGGTAAATATGTAGTGTACATATTTCCGTTTGCATTGCAACCAAACACAACCTTGTAATCAAACTACTAAAAGGAAAATGAAAACAAAATAGTAATATTATCAGCAATGTTTTCAGGTAGAAAACCAAAACGTGGGAGAGGAGTTTACCCGATTCGGATTTGGCCTAATGTTGAATGTTGCAATGGAGGATCTAAGAAAATTTTCTCGCCTAACCTTCTTCCTTGATTGATAATGGTGACTGGAGCTTGACGAGAAGAGATGGTCATCTCGTCTAAAATTGTAGTAGATTTTGGCCTGAACACGTTTGCTACAACAGGGGAAATCTCGGTCTAGTCTCGTCTTCTCGAATGGCAGTGGTGATCAGGGGATAACAGGATGATAAATTGACTGATGAGGTTCTAGTTAGCTATTGAGAGAAGGATGGCTTCAGACAACGACTACTATTGATTATTTGGTTCTACTCATCCAACAAAGAAGACGCAGAATAGGGGAGGAGTTTTTCATTGCTAAACTGGTTCGGTGGTGTTTCGTTTGATTTTTACAATGGATTTAGGATGCCAAGTGGTGGAAAAAATAGAGGAAGAAAGAATAAGAGGGAGTGGGGAAGAGGAAGAATATGAGAAAGAGGGAGAAGAGATCGAGAGAATAAGAGAAAATGGAGGGGAAATCACCACCACTAACAACAATAAGATGCAAAAATAGGGGAAGGGAGGTGTTTGAACTACCAAAAAATGAGGAAGAGGGAGAGAAGATGAGGGAGGGAGAGAGAGGAGAGAAGGTAAGGGTAGAGGTTGTGCTTGCCTTCTCACCACCTCTCTGTTTGGTGTGTCAAAAGGTAGAGGACGATGAATAGTGCCCGTTTTGAGTTAGGTTAAATGTAAAAACATTGGCTTATATATATGGGGTAAGGATATTTTGGTGATTTTGTGATTTTTGAGGGGCATTTTGGTAATTTGGATTCAGAGGGTCAAACTAAGATACTTGATGGATGGATGGGATTTTGGATCAAAGAAAGAAGGGATGGGATGGGTAATAAGTGTATACAAGGGTTTTGCATGTGTGGGCCAATGAAATCAGCCGAAATAATTTTTTTTATACAAAGGGATAAATGATGGTAGTTTTGGCTGAAATTTTGCAGGGTAGGGTTTTTGGACACTCTGAGTTTATTGGTGGGGCTAGATTGGCTTAATTGGGCCTAGATCAGGCAGATCTAGAGGGGGCTTAATTCGGTAAATCATATCTTTGAAATGGATTCTTGGTACGACGGAGGGGAGAACAAGGGTAGTTTGGGATGAAATTTTGTAGGTAGGGGATTTAGGGTGTCAAAGATATGATGGTAGTGTCTTATTGGTTCAGGGGAGTCAAGGTCATAGGATTTTGGGTTCACGAAAGGGTTTATAATGAAATTTTGGTTTGGAGGGGTGAATGAGGTAGTTTTGAGTTGAAAATTTACGGGTATTTTGGTATGTCCAGAGTTCAATGGTGATCTGATTGGTCCAAAGGTATTAGGATTAAGGGGATTTGGGGTCAGGTGTTTAGGCCAATGATAGGGCTCAAAATGGAATCTTGGTTTGATGGAGGGGTAAACAGAAGAATCCTGGGTTGAATTTGACGGGTAGGTATTTTAAGAGGTCTTGGGTCAGATGGTGGTGTCTGATCTAGTGGTCGAGGTGTAGATGGGTGCTAATTAGGGCCATCGGATTGGTATCAATCAGATTTAATGGTGGATTTGGGGAATTTTGGGTTGAAATTTGGGTTCTTTGTGTATTTTGGTGTTTTGAAGAGATTGGAATGGTCTGATTGGGTATTGGGGTGAATTAGAGGTTTAGGCGGAAGACATAGGAAAAATCAGGTGTTGACACCAACCCTTAAGGAAACTCCTACAAAAGGCTTAAGTAGGCTGGCAAAGTGGTCAATTAAGCTCAGGGAGTTTGACGTCATGTATAGGTTAAGGGAATCTATCAAAACTTAGGCTCTTGCAAACTTCATCGTTGAATGTACCTTCAATAGTAGTAGTGTGGTGCAATCATAAGAACTCTAACATACTTGAATCTTGCTTTTAGATGGGTTCTCTAATCTTAAGAGGAGTGGAGTAGGCCTCATCCATTCAAGCTTGGATAACATGACATTAGATAATTCACTTTGGTTCAGCTTCCGAACCTCTAATAACAAAGTTAAATACAAGGATCTTCTGGCTGGCCTCTCTTTGGCCAAGGAGTTAGGGGTAGATCATGTCAAAGCTTTTAGTGACTCGTAGTTAGTTGTCAATAAAGTAAATGGAGAATACGAGATAAGAATGCCAACAATGTCTAAGTATCATTAAAAGGTCTGAGAACTGACTTCACTATTCTAGCACTTCACTCTGTAATGGATTCCATAGTTAGAGAATGCTCGGGTTGATGCCTTATCGAAGCTAGTGAGCTTAATAGAATTAAAACATGGAAGGCTAGTGTTTGTAGAAGAGTTGTCCTATCCTAGCATTGAAGCATTAGATAAAGTAGTATGCCTGGTTTGGACATACTTGAGAATAAAGTTAAAGCTTAGAGAGCTAGCTATATGTTGATCGGCTTGGTACACACTCATTAATGATAAGTTGTATAGAAGGTCATTCAACCCACCTTACCTAAGATGTTTGAGATTGGAAGGAGACTATGTCCTTAGAGAAATACATGAAGGTGATAGAGGCATGCTAACATACCACATTAATCTGTGACTTTTGTGTTATGCTTAGCATTCAATTCGATCGAAAATTGGTATATTTTATTTATTTTTTTAATAATTTATTAATCTTTAATGAAAACACATCAGATCAAATCAGATCTGAAGATCCGAAGGTCTGATAGGATTCGAATTTAGATCGCGAGTCCCTATTAGGTCCAATCGGATCATATCTGACATGAGCAGTGCTGGACCAAATTCAAATATACCCTGATTCAAGCTGACCCCGAGGGCCAACTCCTATATTCAAGCAGAGAAAAAGGAACCTAGAGCCAATCTGGGCCTAGTAGAAGAAGTCCAAGAATTGGGCCAAATCAGAGTTGCGACCTACTAACAGGTAGTAGAGGGTTGCTCAGTATTACAACTCTTAGATCTGAGGATGAAAATTTTGGGAAGGTGACCTTGTCCTTTGATAGGTCATTATCCTTAAGTCTAATTAGGGAAAACTTGCACCCATTTGGGAGGGACCATATAGGGTACTAAAGGCACTAGGGCTTGGGACATATCAACTTGAACACCTTGATGGGAAGCCCATATCTTGTATTTGGAACTTTTATTAATAAAAAGTTCCTATTTTCTCTCTTGTATGTGGTCATAGTTTCCATGAACATGACATTGAACTCTTAGAGCCCTGACCTAAGTTGGGTGTGGCTAAGGCCTGAGTTATACAACCTCATTATGCTATTCGTCCAATAGGTCTTCTCAACTGGATGAAGATCATCAACACACCACTGATTGTTTCCTCTAAGCCATTGGCTCTTATAACTAATGGACTTCTATTTGCTTTGAGAATGTTTCCCTAGATTTGACGAGATGTTTGATGTGATAAGACCTAAATGGTATTGTTCAGCTAGGGACCCAAAGCCCCTATGTATCACTAAGCTATGCACCTCGTAGCCTAAGCTTAGTACTAACTGGAAAATGGGATAAAAGTTGAAAATTAGGTTAAATAAAATAATTTTTCATTACTTGAAGTTCCATTACATCAATGGGTGGAACTTTGGCCCCTACGAATAAATAGAAGAAAAAGGAAACTGCAAGTATCAATAGGGCCATTGCCCCAAAAGGCATTCTATAAAATCTCTAAAGGTGCATAGGTCCCAACAACAGAAAAACAAGAAGAAAAAGGCAATTAAGTATAGGAGTCTTCCGCCCTCTCTTTGCCATTGTTAGCCACAACAACATCCCTTGTAGAGCTGCTCTCACCTTCACCTCAAGCCTCAGATGTCCTAGCACCACCACCCTTGATCTCAACATTGGCAAAAGGGTTAAACTTGCTCATGTCGAACTCAAGGAGGATGGCCAGTATGTGCTCCTGACAAACTTAGTTCCCTTCAAGGTATAATTTGCCACTATAGTTAGCTAGGTCTTGCTTGTAGTGATTGGAGGTCTAGTACTCTGCTGCCCCAATGGCCTTGGCCTTAGCCAACTCTTCATTATCCTACTCAACATATGCTCTAATGGTCTCTATTCTAGACTTAGTGTTAACAAGCTTCAGCTCGGCCACCACCATTCCTTTCTCTTAAGTTTTGAGCATGGTCTTTAGGAGCCATACCTCCTCGTGTACCTTTTTTAGTGATGGGAATTCTCTTTTTGTTGCTCTGCCCTGAAGGCCACCACCATTCCTTTCACCCACTCTGTCATGACACAGAGGAATATCAACTCTTTTACTCATGGATAAAAGATAGAGAGAGAGCCATCTAGGATCTTCTTCCCGGACCAAGCCATGAAATACTACCACCCTTTGGTGAATGAGTGGGATCTAAGATAGAGTATCACCTTAAAAAGATTAAGGTTCCCAACCAGTGGACACCCTACTGGTAGGCCACAGAAATGATCCCAACCATGAGTTGAAGACCTTGAGAATCAAAGGATGGAAAGGTAGCCTTAGCCTGACCTAAAGCTAATGCTCAAAGACACATCTTCACCTTGTTACCCGTCCATGGCTTCTTCTTCGCCAGTTGGAGAACTATCTCTCTTCTATAGGCCTAAGAATACACTCCAAATTATTAGTGTAGCCCATGGACTGATAGACATATCGAATTGAACTGAGACATCCAGAATCTACTCCCCTTATTTAAATCTTAAATCTAACCCGATCGAATTTGGATCTTGTCAGATTGGTGGGTGCATTTTTTCTTGAAATAATGTCCAAATCAGATGGTCAACGGTCTTCTGATTAAGTGGACTTTTTTTGGAATCTATCCATTGGTGCCTCCCCATTTTTAAAACACAAAATAGGTGGCAAGTTATGGTCTCCAGATAATCAACCAATGTATGAGAAACTGGTAAATGATGCTCTGCCTGTCTGCCTAATTTATGTTCAGGAGATTGAAGTTATACTGCTTACAAGTCATTGGTTCAAAAATCAGTTACCATGGGCTATTCCAAGGAGTAGTTGATTTTATCATCTCGTCATTGGGGATTTTTCCTTTTGGCTATGGTTGTTTGTGCAGTGCAATTTTATTTGCATTAGTACAAACGTATAGGGTGCAAATGAAAATAATGCAACTTTTGGTTTAATTTTATTTTGGGTTTTACCATATTTTATTTCAGGTCTTATTTTACTTCATTTTTACTGCAATTACATAAAATAAGGTAAATTTTGAAACAAAAATACGTCATAATTTGCACCAAAATCATTTGCATTACCATGATTTTGTATCAGTGCAAATAAATTTGCATTGCAACAAAATACAACCAAATCTGCATTCTTATTGGGACTGTCAGATTTTTTTTAGGGAGAATGACGGTTCAGCACAGGATCAGAATTTTTAGGCCCAAAGTACAGTTGGGGTAGGTGTCAGTTCGGAATTGATGTCAATTCACGGGCGGACATTGATATATAAAATGGGGGTATTTGACATTTTGAATGTTTATAGGTATGCAGTGGAATTCAGAAATCTGCATTGAGCCTGCCCGTACTTTTCCGTTTTTTTATGAGGTTTTACGCCTTTACCCTAGTTGAAGTCTCCTTCTTTCCTTGGAAATGTTCATACATTAGTGCAATATGCTTGCAGCATTAGTAATTGCTTTACGTGATCTGAAGTCCTTTCTTTCTTTTTTTGCTTCAGATCTGAAGTCCTTTCTTAACACCCATTGTTTCCAAGGACCGTGTCTACCGAGACTATTGATTAATGGAATTGCTTTTTTTTTTTTTTTTTTTGCTTAAAGAATGAAACAAGAAAAAAACACACTGATGTATATGCCCTCTATTTATATCCATTTAGACCTTTGGTTTAGTTTTACTGATGTATATTCTATTTGACTTTTCCCACAACATCTCCATGACTATCTTTATTTCTTTCACTACATTTCTAAGTGTTCACAAGCATATCCCTGTATGTCTCTTAAACTTGTATTCATCAAATTCTTTGCCATACTAGAACCAAGCAAGTAAACATATTTTACATGGCCATACTTGAGAAAATTTTGAATCTCTCTCTCTCTTTCCCCCTCTCTCAAAAAAGAAAGAATTTTATAACTATTAGGCAAATAATGATAATGACATGCATGGCAAGAAGGATTTATGTGGAAACATCAAGAGTTTCCAATTCCAAATATGTTAGGCAAGGAACCCATACCCAGTCCAACCCCATTTACAATATCACCAGATCCACTGGCCTATGAGCTGCTAGTTGTGAAACAAGTACCCAGATGTGCTGTGGGACGTTGTGGGCGGCAATCTTGTGGGGGGATGATCCGAATTCGATGTACCTAGCCTTATTAAGCCCCATTTTAAATAATTGACATGGTAAAGTCAAGTGATTCTCTAACCATATATTGCCCATATTAGAATTGTGACTCAACACTTGAATGGGTATTGTATTAAAGTTTTAGAATGGGCATTGATGTATTGAAATTCACATTTATAGACAACTAGAATTGGAAGTAAGCTCTGGTAGCCATCCCTTTCATGATATAAACCAGATAGAGACATAGAGACGAGCTGAGCCTTATATAGAAGTAGGAGTAATGTGAGTACTCTGACATATTTTAAGAATATAAATTAAAATACAGAAGAGGCCTTAGAAAAGACACATAACAAAGATAGTCCATGCAATAACTACATAGATATCCTACTACTAATGGAAGATAACAGCATTCAGTACTCAAAAATTCTTAACAAGTCTTGGGGTGCTTTTAAATGGAACCAGAACAGCTTTTCTCGGACAACACATCATATGCCAAAAGCACACATATAGTACTGAACTTCCCTAATGGCTGCAGGCATGGAAGCATTAGCACTTGCATCAGAAGTCTGTCTCTCCGAGACCTCAAGCATTTCAGCGGCCGAATCTTCTCCAGAAAAATATATGAAAGACAGGAAGGACAAAGCAAAGGTTGATCAAGAAGCTGCGAAGCCAGAGCCTGATGGGGTGATGGAATCCAAAGTTTTACTTTCCCTGAAGTTTCATCATAAGGAATTGGGTGAAAGCTCTTCTCAGCCACAGATGGTTGCTTCAAAACTGCGTGTTAAGAAGTCAGGGAGGAGATCTTTCTACTGTGTCTACTGCAGGAGGACATTCGAGAGCCCACAAGCTTATGGAGGACATCAAAATGCTCACAGACGTGAAAGATCTTTAGCCAAAAGCCAAGGGTTGGCTCCATTGGATTTAAGATACCCATATGCACGTCTGCACGCATATTCAAGATTACCATCAACAATTGTTTGTGGGCGTTTCAGTAGATCTTCTGGACTTGGGCTACAACCAGCAGTGATTCATAAACAGTATCACCCATGGTCTCTTCCAGGACGAAGTTATTTTAATGGTGGGTGGAACAGACCAGAAATGCTGCTGATGAACAGACAACCTGAAATTGCTAGATTGAGGAGGGATGATGGGTTAATATTGCAAGGAGCAGAAGGATTTGATGGTGATGGTTTTGTTAACATGTTTAGAGGATCCCAAGCCATTGAAGCTTCAAACGCTGCAGCTAATAGGATGAACGATATTGAACGTGGTAATCTGGAAGCTCATCCACATGAAGAGAAGGAGCTTGATTTGTCTCTTAAACTCTGATAGTTGTTTTTTGTGGCTTCAATCTACTTAATTCCCTGTTTTTTCTTTGGGGTAATATTACATATTAGTGCCATTTTAGATATTCTGAATTTCAGAATTTGTTCTGGCTAGTTATTAGTTTGCTCTGTTATGGAAGCACTTTGGAATT
Organism: Nelumbo nucifera; assembly: GCF_000365185.1. Next base: position 4,163,554 of record NW_010729119.1, on the reverse strand, counting down.
TGGATGGTGCTTCACTATGTAATGCTTCATTTCTAATGCAATAAAAGTATTCAGTTGGAGTTAAAGTTTCTCCATATAATGCAGTTAAACAGGTACGGTTGTTATATCAAGAACAAGATGGAAACAATAGAATATTAATAAACACTAGTGGGTCATTTACTAAAATAATAGAAAGCTATAGTTATCATTTTACTAATAAGGGAAAGCTACCCTATAGTTATCATTTTACTAAAACACCACTTATAATTTACAATGGATTTAATCAATCTTCCATTATATGACAGTGGAAAATGATAATGTTGACCCTAATGTTCATTTAAATAAATTTAATAAAAATAAAATACCACATTTGCCCTTAATAAGACACATGCAACCACTCTATTGGCTATATTTGGTCAATTTTGTTTTTGTACAAAAAAAAAGTGTTAAGGGTATTTTTGGAATAAAAAATCATGGGCCTAATGGCAAAACGAACACTCCTTAATGAAAGGTTGATTAAGTAAATAAGTTGTAAAATATATGTGATGTTTTAGTAAAATGAAAACAATAAGGTAATTTTAACTAAATATGTAAAACTATAAGGCGTGCTCTAATAAATGACCCTAATAGAAACACATAAGAGTATACAATTGTTTTATATTTTCAACTTTTTAAATAATTAATAATTAATCATATTTTATATACTACTTTTAATAATTTTTTTATAAAAAAAATAACAATAATTAATTTCAGTTAGGTTTATTCATCAAACTGATGAAACCAACCAACCTGATCAACTCGACTCGAATTGGTCGGTTTTCTAGTATTTTAGGTCGGCTTTGTTTCAAAATTCTCCCAATTCGACCAATTTGGATCAGTTTCACTTTGGCCATTTGTAAACCGGCCAAAATTGAACAACCTAACCATGGAAATGATATATTATCATAAATCTAATTTTTAAATTTATTTTATAATAATTTCATTGTAATTTTTAAAATTTAATTTAATTTTTTAAGTTTAAATCTTTTGAGCCAATTGCCCAAACAAAAAAATCGACCCAAATTGATACACCTTGAGTGGGTTGGTTTTCACAAAAGGTCAGTCGATTCCAACTAACCAACTTTCCAACTTGACCAGATCAATTTGGTTGGCCAAATAGCCTAAGACCGAATCGAACCAACTCATGAACACTCATAATTTCAGCTAAATTAATAGTCTCATCTCTAATAAATAACAATAGTTTAATCTCCAATAGTTATTGAAAATTTATATAAAAAATACACAATTATTGAAAATATATTAATAACAAAAAAATACAATAATTATAAAAATACAATAAGTACTAAAAATATATTAAATTAGTCAATATTATAATCTCAAATAATAGTTTAATCTCTAATAAATATTAATCAATATGTTATAACAAAAATACAATAAATACAATAAGTACAATAAATTAAATTTCAAATTTCAATAATAGTTTTTTAATCTCTAATAATTACTGAAAGTTTTCTATTAAATAACAAAACAAAATAAATTTATACATACTGATTGAAAATACAATTATCACAAAAAACAGTAAATAATTACTAAAATACAATAAATATTAAGTTTAGTATATATAATTATATAGTAAAGACAGATTAAGAGTTTAAAATTTATTATTAATAAATATTAATTTTTTGAAAGTTATTTTCTTGAATTATTACTTGATATAAGTGAAATTAGTTATTTACAATATTATGTAAAAATATTAAATTATTAATAATTTCAATGTTATGTTATAATTATTTTTCTACTTTTCATATTTTTTTAAATTTATTACATAATTTCTTTATTTTAACTATTTAAAATCTAGTTGTGTTAAATATTTTGTTATTTAAAATATTTAGTTACTTAAATACTTAAACAATATGTAAAATATTTAAATTTTAAAATATTAATTATTTATTGAATTTAATTATGCATAAAGTCATAATTACTACTATTATTACATAATTTCATTATTAATTTTGTAATATATTAAATTATTATTAATTTCAATATTATTTTATAATTATTTTTCTACTTTGAAGAAATTTTTTAATTTTATTACATAATTTTGTTTTTTTAACTATTTAAAATCTAGTTATGATAAATATTTAGTTATTTAAATATTTAAATAATCTATAAACTATTTAAAATTTTTGTTATTTGAATTTTATTTATTTAAAGCTATTACATATTATTAAATATTTGAAAAACATTTAAATTGATAATCTAGAAAAACATAATTTAAATTGTTAGTACATAGTTTTGTGATATATTTTGTAAAATATAAAATTATTTTTGTGTTTCTAATAAATATTTTAAAGTTATTATATAATTTTGTTAGAATATTTAAATAATTTTTAATTTTTAGGAGAAGAGATTATTTATGTTATTGAGAAAGTGCATATCAGCCCACCCATGCCTTGTACTGAAACTTATAAAGGGGGTGACAAAAATCGAACACTAGACCACTTGGTCAAAATGGCTCCGATACCATCTAAGAGAACCATTCAACCTAAAAGCTTAAGATATTAAGTGAGGTCCTTGAATAGGTTTTATTCCCTACACATCAATGAATAATGGAAATTCAAACACTTTTCTAGTCACCTTTGTTTAAATACCATCATCGTTTAAATACACAACAATGTCACCCCTCCCAATCAGAAAGGTAACAATTCTCAATCAAAGAATTTTCTTAATAATAATCACAAGGGAAATTACAGGGATAGAGGGCAAGGGCACAGAAGGTTAAGGTCGAGGTCGAGGTCGTGGAAACTATAATAATTCCTAATGACCTCAAGGTCCAGAAGTTATGTGCCAATTATGAAATAAACTTAATCACATGGTTCTCACCCACAGTAGACAATTTGATCTGTTATACAATGTGGGAGCAACCTCAACTTAATCACATAGTTCTCACCCACAATTACAATTCCATCCCTCTTATTTTCTTGTTAAGGAGCATCTCTCTTCAAGGCTTTAGTAAAGGTAGTCTCTATTAGCTTCCTGCTTCTAGTGCTCCAATTTGCTCTTTTCTTAGCTTATGTTGGTGAAGAATCTTCAATTCACATTTGACATTTTAGACTAGGTCATCTAACAGCATTCATAGTTGTTTATAAAGTCATTAGGCTCAGTTTGGAAGGAGTACAAATGCAAATACGTACAGTACAAATACATATAAAATAATACAAAATATAAGGTTTTGCACTCTACATATTTGCATTTGTACTCCTTCCAAACTGAGCCTTAATGATTTCAATTTACTAGTTTATTGTCATGAGTCCTTATCTTCAAATTTTCATGATTGTCAAGTATCAAAAAGTCATAAATTATGTTGTTTGCATTTACATGTTTCTTCTCATGCACCTTTGGATTTATTTGGGATCCTTCTTCTATTGCTTCTCATAATGGATTTCAATACTATATTTTATTTTTGGATGGCTATAGTCGATTTACTTGGATTTTTCTTCTTGCAAACAAGTTTTATGCTCTTCCCACTTTGCTTTAAAAGTCATGTAGAGATTTTTTTATTTGTTCAATAATTAAGCACTTTCAATTGTTTGAAATATTGTTTCCATGTGCTCGTTTAAAGTCATTTTTATCTTTGCACAATTTCTTGATCAATGAAGTGAGACTTTTTGTTAGAGGAATCTTTTATATTGCTTGTTTGTGTTCATTGTTATCTAGTTTAGAGGTTACATTGTATAGCATTCAAGTGATGAGTGAGACTCATCATTGTAGATTTGGATGACTCACTTCCTTGTAAACCTAGAATTTTCCAACCAAGGGTGGACTTGGGCACTTCACTTTATGGTTGGCTCGTAGAAAGTTAATAGTGATATTTCAACTACAATTTCCTGATCCAATTGAGTTTGATCCATCATAGGATCCTTGGGTCACTATCACTGAATATAGTTACTCAGATGCAAAGACTTTCTTGCCCTTGGACCTAAGGAATCCTTAGTGTTACTATATCATGATCAATCACTTTGATGTACTATGGGTGAGATCACTATCCAATTGTGATTGCCATAGTCTCTATGTTGGGTAGGGATGACAATTTGCCCATCCCTGCCAAGTACTCAACCTCCCCGACTCCACCGAGCCAAGAATGGAAATTGTCTTGGTGGGGGAAGGAATGGGAAGGGGGATTAATAGGGATCCTCGATTGGGGACAAGCATATGGGATGGGAAGTGAAGTCCTCACCCCACCTGACCCCAATTATATATATTAAATATTATTTACATTAAATATATATTATGTAATAAAATTTATATTATATACAAATCAAAATACATTACGAATTATTTATAATTTAATAATTTCCTTTATTTTAAGTAAATTTATTTTCCAAACAATACTTTTAATTAAAAAAGTTTTGAGAATTCGGTTCCCATAGGAAACCCATTGGGGATGAAGGGCAACTTTCATCCTGATAAGGATTGAAGTTAGGGATGGAGAATATGGTCCCCTCCCCAAACCCGCCCCATTTCCATTTCTAATGTTGGGAGGCTAAAACTGATATTATAGTTCTAAGGATTCCAATAACGAGACTACACCCTCATATAAGGGAAAAGTGTTACAATCAAGAAATCCTAATCAAACTAGAACTGTTGGGGAGAATCCTAGTAGTAGTAGAAGTCATAGGATAGTTTTTAGGTCATAATTGATTAGGGAATTAAACCTTGATTGACCATGGTTATTATGTGCTAGTAGTTCTTTTAAAAGTGTTTCTCAACAAGTTTGACATATTCAGGAGGTTCCCTAATCAAAACAGAATTCTTGGATAAATCCTATATATATATATATATATATATATTGATGCTGCTCAATCCGAGGTGGTGCACGAACCGAGGAAGGCAGTCAGATAGTCCTTGCCAACAGGGTGGAGCCGAGGTGGAAGGACGAGACCGTGCTTCAAGACCTGTGATCAAGAAAAGATGTTAGAGGCCCGAGGAGTTATCCCCAGGTAGGCACTTCGACGATGAAGCCAGTAGGAGGTGGTGGATGGTCGGGCCAAGCAATGAGAGTGTTGGTCTAAGCATAGTAACAATATGGGTGCTAAAAGTTGGAATCCCTTACCTTGAGCGAGGAATACCTCTTTATAACCGAAGTTCTGTGTCCTGGTCGAATTGGGCTTCTGGGGTTGCTGGGATGAGGTTAACCGCCGAGGTCTTTGGGATAGAGTCCTATTCCCCAATGGAGTTGTCCTCCTCCCTCCTCTTATTCGTAGTTGTTCTTATCCGCGTGACGTGTGGCTAATGTGGCTGGGAGGATAAGATGGGGGGCTACAGTAATAGCATAACGCGGCCGGGGCTGTGTCGATGTGGCCGAGGTGACCGGGCGATGACTGGGTGGCCATGTGTCTCCTAAGGCCAGCTCAACCATGACCCAAACACCCCTCCCCCATTTCTGAAGTTGAGGAATGAAGTGTTCGGTCGAGGTGTAGCACAATAGGATGCTTTGTTCCTCGGCTGAGGAACTCCAAGTTAAAGTCTGGTTGAGCGTCTAGTCTACTTAGTTTTCCTCAGTGCTTGCCAAAATTTGGGATCCGCACAATGTGGGTTGTGGCTGAGGAGTCCTTTGATCGTCAGCTATGGAACTTCAAGAATTCTAGTTTCAGAATCCAAACACCACTCCCCAAGTTCCGAAGCCGAGGAGGGGGAGTGCTCGGCCGAGGTATCACGCGGTCATTTAGTCTGGCCAAGCATCGAGGAGTCGAGTTAACCTCTAAAGTCTAGACCTCCTTGATGCTCGATGGTGTTGTGCCACGGAAGGGCTCTTCTCTCTTCGGTTGATGAACTTGTGCTTGAAATTTCAGAATCCGAACACCACTCCCCCAGTTCCGAAGTCGATGAGTGGAGTGCCTGGTTGGGGTGCAACACAACGTCCATTGGTCAGGGCTCGTCATTGAGTGTCTTGAAGTGACCCGAGAGGCAAATTGGACTGGCGGTCCTGGGTGGACCGGGGTAATTAATGTCTTTACCATTTCATGTCAAGGTCGCCACATCAGTTCCCGAGGCCACGCACGTGCGGTGACAATCGCGTCAATTGGTCTTCCTGAGCTTCGTCAGAGCGATGCGTGATCTCCACCGTTGATCTGGCTCCGATTCACATTTTTGGAGGTTATAAGAAAGGGTGGAAGGGCATTTCTCCTTCACCATTTGTGAGAGGAACTTGCTAAGATAGCTTGGTGTGGGGTTGTCAACATTGCTCGGCTTTCATTTTCATTCAGCGGCTTCAAGTCCAGTAAGATGTCTTCCCCGTCTTCCTTTTCCTCTTCTTCTTCTTCTTATGGTTCCTCTTCTAGTTCTAGTGGCTCTAACTATGAGTTTGAGGTCAGGGACTTTGAGGTTGTTGAAATCGAGGAGGCCGAGGTTGGCCCTTCTAGAGTGGAAGTAGAGCTTCTCGCGTGGGCTAGTCGCTAGTTCGGGACCACCCCCTGCGCTTTGACCCCTGGAGACATGTTTCGGATCCGGGCTATGTATGACATCCCCAAGGAGTTCGGGATGAGGAGTCCACAGGCCGTTGAAAGGCCAACGAATGCTTAGCTGGGTGAGGTGTGTATGTACAAGAGCAACTTGGAAGATGGGCTGAGGTTTCCCCTGAACGACGGGGTAGTCGGGGTGTTTGGATGGTATCGAGTATTGCCAGTGTAGCTAATGTCAAACTCCTTTAGACTTTTGTTCGGCCTTGTATCTTATTGCACGGTCCGTGACATCGAGTTGACCCTGGGTATGGTGAGCTACCTCCTCCACCTGAAGTTTCACCAACAGAGCTACTATTATTTCTTAGCCAGGAATAGCGTCAAGGTGTTGATCAGGGCCCCCACCTCTGTGAAGCATTGGAAGGAGACCTTCTTCTTCGTGCACTGTCCCGGGGGCTTCCCCTTCCCAGCTGTGTTGTAGTTGCCGAGGATGAAGGTGTCATAGCCCAAGTGGCTCATTCTTACCTAGGAGGAGAGGTTGGCCCTAAGCATGATCAGTGAGATAGACGTGGTGGCGTACACATGCTCTAAGATGTTGATGCTCGTTAGATTGATGCACAGGGTGGCTGGTCTATTTTTGTTGCTTTGATTTACTTGTCAAATCCTCTTCCCCC
>NW_010729119.1:4114225-4152389 GCF_000365185.1 Nelumbo nucifera | reverse complement strand
CGTTGAGATTTGTTTTGCGAAGTATATTTTATATGAGATATAAAAGTATATATATTATGGTTTCTAAAATGTTTGCAAAAAGGTTTTAATTCCTGGGATCCATATAAGTAGAGAGTGCAACACTGTTCCTTGTAGCTGAGGGAGAGGTCATCTCTTGTCGGGCAGTGTATGATCATTATGGGCTGAGAGGTTATGTGTAAGACCATTGAGGGTAATACCTGATGGGATAATCTTGCACCTGCCCACAGTCTCTGGGTGTCACAAGGTGGCTTGGCCCAGGGACCACTTAGGGTAAGTATTGGGCCCATAGAGCCCATTTGATGGGTTTCAGGGGTCGCACTGTCCATAACAGTGTATTCGGCCAGGCCTTGTAACAAAGGCTAGGCCAAACCCATGTGGCTGATGTGTAGATCAATGCTTGGGTCCCACGCCATACAAGGAAGCTCAACTGGGCAGCAGTTAGGAAGGTTACGTGAGCACATAAGCTTAATGGGCCTAAAGCCCATTTCGAACTTGGCTATTTAATTAATTAATTATGGGGCGAATTCTGAGATGGATTAGCAGATAGGATAGGGTTTATCCTTATCACCTAAAGAGAGGGCTGATCCAAATATGATTTGGATAAGCATCTCCTAATTGGATTAGGAGCTGGTCTTTTAGGTTGACGAAAGATGGAGGGGGCGACAGCCTTTTGAGACAGAGACATTCAGATCCTCTTTAGTGCTGAAATACACAGAATGAAGAACTAAGCATCCCTGCAGAATTCTTTCTTGCCGCCTCCTTGTTCTTGCTGCCCTGTTTGCCAGTTCAATCTCCAGTTGTGGGAGAAGTCAAGATTCGATCTTGACATCAGTTTTTTGAGGAATAATTGATAGAAAGTTGTGCTCACGTGCCATCCTGTTGTTTCTTGCGAAGGACAGAGTTCTTGGAGAAGAACACTACTGATTCTGCTCCATCCTACACTGCGCCATCTTTAGTGGGAGCAGTCTTTGGATCCTTCCTTGGGCGTGAACACCTTCGTTGGGAGATATTATTTCTCTGTATCAGGTATAGTCCTCTCCTACTCCTTTTGGTTCAGATCTGGTTCAGTTTATGSWTYAAGAWTGATCMTTGAAAATATGATTTTCTAAATAGGGAATGCGATTCCCAATTGAAGGGAGAGAAAAATTTTTGAAATTCGCCCCCCTTATAACGCATGTTTTGGGCGTCCATACGATGGATCTCTCATCCCTTCAGTGACCCAATACAAGGACTTGGTGGAATACCGACAAGAGATGGATCAATACACCTCGAGCTCATACAAGGCGGGGTTCAACGTCTTCCGGCGAAGGGCGTTGTGCCATTGTTCGAAACTGGTTGAAATTGCGCAGACTTGGGGCACGTACGACAACGAGACTTCTGATCCCGTTGAGGAGGGCAATCACCTACCTCGGACAACCTTGTTGATGAGGAGGGCAATGGGGATGAGGATGGTGAGGGAGATGAGGCTGCTAATCCCGATGAGGACTGAGTTGTCACGAGGTTTCTTTTGTTTCTATTGTCTTTGTAATGGCTCGATATGCCAAGCTTTGAAGCTTATACTAACAATGTTAACTTAATGAAAATACACCTTTTGTTCTAAACTTCTGTGCCACTTCTCTCTCTCTCTTTTTTTTCCAGTTGGGTTCCTCGGTCTCATCGTGGCCGAGGTCTGGGGTTGGCCAAGATCTTCATTCTCCAGTTAGTGGGGCCGGAGTTTGTTTTGAGCTCTCATCTTCAGGATGCTCGGTTATTGGACTCGGGAGCTTTTTGGCCATTGCTCAGCCAGCTCTGGTATGACTATTAGCTAGTGGGTGTATGGAGTTCAATGACTGCCCTCAGGCCTTGATGGGTGGGGGCATTCTTCTCCACTTTAGGCTCGGGCCATGGACAACCGAAGTGGTTTACTTGGTCGGCGATATGCTATCAAGCTATGCATCCTGGGCTCAGGCCGTTCGAAGATCAGCTAAGTTAGTGTTATGTGTCGATCTACGCGTATGATGCACAGCGTGTGTTTCACGATGAGTGTTGTGTGGCCCGTATTGCACGGTGGGTGTTGTACGGCTTGTACTACGCAGCTTACGTGATGTGTGTGCAATGTAGCATCGCACGTGGTGTGTGTGAGTGCGGTGTGCCGAGCAATCAACATATGGCTTAAATTAAGTGTTCATTAACATAGAATCACCAATAGTACATTCGGAGATTCCCGAGATTCCCGATGTGCCCTCTCGAAGGTACTGTGTGATAGGGTCCATCCAAGATGGGTCGTGTTGGATTGGGAGGATGAGGAGAGCCGTTAGTGCGATGCTCGGTAGGGCCAATGTGTCCAACCGCACTATTGTGTCGAGGTCGATTTTTGGAGAGCTCGCTAACTTTGACAACACATTGGCTCGTATGATTTTGGGTCAATGAATCTGCTAGATGTTGAACTGCTCGAACCGCTGAATGAGCTCCTGCACCTTTTATAGATAGCTCACCATTGTGGGCGTCCACGTCTCAAACTAGCCGAGGATCTGGTTGACTACTAGTTGGGAGTCGCTGAAGGCTTCAATTCTCCGAGCTCCCAGTTCTAGGTTGAGGCGAAGTTCGGCGATCAGGGCCTCTTACTCGGCTTCATTGTTGGATGCTTTAAACTTGAACCTAAGGGTGTGCTCCAACACCGTGTTGTCCGGGCCAAGGAGGATGATGCCGGCCACATTGCCTTGCTCATTGGACGAGTTATTCACATGCAGAGTCCATACTTGTGGTGGCGGGGTCGGGTGCTCGGTGGTGAAGGTGCATTCGACGATGAAGTCAGCCAGGGACTGAGCCTTGATCGCGGGCCAAGGTGTGTAATTCATGTCGAACTCACTCAGCTCCATGCTCCACTTAATTAGCCAGCCAGATGCTTCTAGCCTCTAGAGAATCTGCTTCGGTGAGCACCCGAATGGTGTGGGCTTGGAAGTATGCCATGAGCTTTCTGTCCAAGGTGACCATTGCCAAATCCATTTTCTCTAGGTTGGAGTACCGAGTTTCCATGCAGCCGATGACCTTGCTGGTGTGGTAGATCGGGCGCTGCACCCGGTCTTCCTTTTTGAATAGCACCGAGCTGACGACCTCATCCTCGGCTGAGAGGTAGAGCAATAACTAGTCCCCTGGGGTTGGTTTGGTGAGGAGAGGCAGCGAGCTCAGATACTGTTTTAGTTCTTGAAAGGATCGTTCACATTCCTCGGTCTATTGGAAGTCCTTCGGACATTTGAAGGCTTTGAAGAAGGGCAGGCACCGGTCCGCGGATTTGGACACGAATCTGCTAAGTGCGGCTATTCTCCCGGTGAGGCATTGCACTTCCTTGTGAGTATGAGGTGATTGCATATCGAGGTTGGCCTATTTTTTCTCTAGATTGGCCTCGATTCCCCTTTGTGTCACCATAAACCCCAGGAATTTTCCGGAGCCGACCTCAAAGGCGTATTTGGTTGGGTTCAACTTCATCTTTTACTTCCTGAGGGTGCCAAAGACTTCTTTTAGGTCGTGATGAGAGCAGATTTGGCCCTCCAATAACCTCATGACACATGGCATCCCGAAATAGCTGGATGACACCCAGATGCCACCTAAGTGATGATTTGGAGTCCCAGATCGTAGTCTATCTTCGCCCTGACCTAGCGACCTGCCTTTATTGTTGACCTGGCAACCTCGAACGCAACTTAGGTCGGCTTGCAGCACCTCGTCCGGGGCCGACCTGTAGCACATCGTCACCGGCCGAAGTGACCTCGACGCGAGGCACGAGATGTGCTCGTCAACAAATTCGGCATGCATACCCCGACACTCCCAGGTTTCTCTGAAGTTGACCCGTGTACCAAATGTTCTAGAGGATGGTCAACGTGCATAGCGGTTACCTCCAAGGATTTCGGACCGGTAAGGCACGACCTCTCAGAAATCTCAGATGTAGTGCGTGAAGCCTACGCCAAACAATCCCAATATAAAGGCATCAACCCCAATAACACAGGGTACGCGCGATTATTTGCTCACTAGCTTACTAGCATACAAACGTTTAGCTCGCACAACCCAGCACTGACTTAAGCATCGGAGCGACCTTGCCGGGTTAGCCATCCCGGGTTCTTTGATCCGCTGTCTTGTAGATTCACCTAGCTCACTACTCGATTGGAAGCCAGATCATCCTCCAGTTGGAAGTAGTCAAATCGTGCTACATCAAGTCGGAAAGGTGATGCTTGGCCTTCTTGCTCTTTACGAGCATGTCGTCGATGTAAGATTCTATGTTTCAGCCGAGCTGATCCTTGAAGACCTCATTCACCAGCCGCTGATAGGTAGCACCGGTGTTCTTGAGGCCGAAAGGCATCACCTTGTAGTAGTATAGTCTGTGGTCGATGATGAAGGCCGTTTTCTCCTGGTCATCTGGGTGCATCCGAATCTGGTTGTATCTTGAGAAGGCATCCATGAAACTCAAGAGTTCATGCCCTATGTTGCGTCAACGAGCTGGTCAATGATCCCTGGTAGAGGAAAGTGGTCCTTGGGGCAGGCTTTGTTTAGGTCGATGAAGTCGATACATATCCTCCACTTCCCATTGGCCTTCTTCACCATCACCACATTGGTCAGCCAGTTAGGGTATTTTACTTCCCGAAAGAAGCTGGCGTCAAGCAACTTTCTCACTTTGTCAGCGATCACTTGTCATCATTCTGTAGCGAAACTCCTTTTCTTCCGCTTGATGGGTCGGCAGCGTGGATCAGCATTCAAGTGGTGCATGATTACCTCGGGTCAATCCCCGGCATGTCTATAGCCAACCAAGTGAACACATCTACGTGATCCCTTAGTAGTTATACTAGTTGCTCCCGGAGATGGTCGTCCAGGAGAGAGCCAACCTGGACCATCCTCTCGGGGTCTTCCTCATTGAGCGGCACCTGGATGAGGTCTTCAACAAGTTGGCCGTTCTGCATCTTCACCTTATCCCGAAAAATAATAGGCTTCGGCCATCAATGTTTTCGTGATTGGGCACAGTCCTCACCAACAGGTCAGGTAACATTGCTCTGCAGTCCTCTGGTCCCCACGTGCTATTCCCACACCATACTAGGTCGGGAATTTTACCACAAGGTGGAAGGTTGAGACAGGCTCGCAAAGCATTGAGGGTCGGCCTGCTGAGGATGGCATTGTAAGAAGTTGGGTAGCAGACCATGATGAAGTCTACCATGGCCATTGCGGTGATATCACCATCTCCGATTAGAAGGGGAAGGGCTATCCTCCCGGTTTGTATGAGGGACTCCCTAGAGAAGTCCATCAGGGGAGTGTTGACAGGGTAAGACGACTCCTGTTGATGCCGAGCTTGTCGAATGCTTCTTCAAAGAGGACATCGGTTGAGCTGCCCGTATCAACCAGGATGCTTCACACCTCAAAGTTGGCTACCTCAACCATGATCACCAAGGCATCATCGTGTGGGGTCCGCACCCCCCGGTGGTCATCCTCTGTGAAGGTGATTGGATCAGCTCGCCTCTTCTTCTATCCTTGGTTGTCAACCTTGCACAACCGCGCATATTTTTTGTGCCCCTAGCTGCTCTCCCCTCCCGTAGTGATCCCTCCTGATATCACTACGGGATCACGCCGATAGGARGAGCTCGGGGCGGTGTCCGAGCATTCTCTATGCGTGGTTCTTCCTGTGCTGGCTTCTCATTCTTGTCAACGAATCCGTCGAGGTACCCACTCCTGATCAGGTCCTCGATGTGGTTGTAGAGGTTGAAACAATTGTCCGTGTCGTGGCCGTGGTCCCTATGGAATTCACAATATTTGTCACAATTCCTCTTATTGCCTTGTTTTTTCATCTTTTTAGGCCACCGAATGTAACTGCGGTCACGGATTTGCATCAGAACTTCAGACCGTGGTGTGTTCAATGGTGTGAAGTTCCGATATGTTGGCGACAGAGTCCATGGTCTATGGCCGGGCCAACAATCTTTCCTCTTATAGTCCTGATCTGACCTCTCTGACTTCCACTCTTCTGTGTCTCTCCTCTTCTTTTCGGGCCTTTCTTCCACATCCCATAGTTGTGCCTGTGCTTCTTCTGTGTTGATGTACTTCTGGGCATGGCTCATCAGTGCGGCTAGTGTCTGCGGAGGGTTCTTAGAGATGAAGAAGTTGAAAGGCGAGGGGTGAAGCCCATGCTGAATAGCGGTGACGACCACACACTGGTTCAGGTTCCTGACCTATAGTGCTTCTTTGTTGAATCTCGCCAGGTAGTATCTGAGAGATTCTGACTTCCTCTACCACACTTGCATAAGGCTGGTCGAACTCTTCTGATGCTTCTAGCTTTCCTTGAACTGTGTACGGATCTGGGTCTCCAGCTGCTCCCACGACGCTATGGAACGCGGAGGTAAAGAGGAACACCAAGTTAGGGTTGAGCCCGTGAGGGTGGCCACTAGGCTTTGCACATCAGGCCCTTTAAGGATCCATGCAACATCAGTTGAGCCTTCAGTGCTTCGATGTGGTCGGTGGGGTCGGTATTCCCATCATACATATCAAGCTGAGGTGCTCGCCACCCTGTGGGAGGCACCTCGTCCACGATCTCTTGGACGAGCGATGGTTCCTTGGTGGTTGGTACAGCTAGCTGCACGGGCTGATCTACAAGCGGTGTCGTGCTTCTCTAAATTTGGTTGCACTCCAATTCCTCTAAGCGTTGTCAAAGTTCCCAGATCTCAATGTCCCTATTGTCCGGGACCACTATACGTGTAGCTCTCCTTCTTGGGCCGTGCGGAGTGATCTTTCACCGAGTTGGACTCAGCGACGGAGACCACACGAGGTGGTGTCTGCTTGCTGAGCCTCTCTTTCGCGGGGATCCGTGTAGTTTGATRCATCCTACTACGGTCGTGGGGCTTTCGAGAGCGAGATATGGATGCAGACTTCCTTGCTGTGTCTTACTTCTCATGGTCAGACCGCGCTCCCCTTTTGTCTGGTCGACGTGTTTTGGGGTCCTCGGGGCAAGGATCATCCTTTGTACGCGTTGGAGCATGAGGAGGGATGGCCTGGCCAGGCGGTGCCATGGATCATAGCGTCTGCATTATCTCGAAGATCTTATCGACCTTCTCTTGCATTGCCCGGAACTGCACAGGATCAACCGCGGCTAGAGGTTGTGGGATTTCTTGGTGTGGAGGGCTACGACGTCGAGACTCCTAAGAAGGGGATCGGCATGTTGATCGTTCGAACTGGTTCTTGGGCATTTTGATCACTTTCTTGGTTGCACGGAAAGGAAGAAAAGATTTTAGGAATGCTTTTTGTGTAATTTCCATAAACAGTGCCAATTTGATGCTGCTCGATACGAGGTGGTGCACGAATCGAGGAAGGCAGTCAGATAGTCCTTGCCAACAGGGTGGAGCCGAGGTGGAAGGATGAAACCCCACTTCAAGACTTGTGAACAAGAAAAGATGTCAGAGGCCCAAGGAGTTATCCCCAGGTAGGCACTCCAATGCTCAAGCCAGTAGGAGGTCGTGGATGGTCGGGTCGAGCAATGAAAGTATTGGTCCAAGCAGAATAACAGTGTGGGTGCTAGAAGTTGGAATCGCTTACCTTGAGTGGAGAATACCTCTTTATAACCAAAGTTTGTCATAATGCTTTTTATTAGTACAATTGTCACTATCTTTAGAATTAATGTCATAGGTGTACTTGTGGAAACCTACTCCATTCTAGTACTATCATAACCACCGACATTCCCATCATAGTAGTGGTAATATAAGGTACACCATTAATGTTGTCATCGCTAGAGTCTTCACACAAACAATCCAACTTTACCTCAGTAGCTGGTATTTCTTCTTGGTAGTATCGCTAATGTCGAGCTTTATTGCAAGCCCCATGCAGCAGCTCAGCGCGGACAGGCTCTTTGGAAAGATGAAGAGAAGGAAGAAGCAGGCTGCTAAAAGAGCTCGCGTCGAATCTCCACAGCCCCCTACTCCCGAGCCCAAACAACCTCCAAGCGCTCCTCAAGTGATCGACCTGGTCGAGGAGCCGGAGAGGAACCCTCATGCACCCGAGGTGCCCTCGGAGCCCGCTCCTTCTACAACTGCAATTTCTTCGGGC
Source organism: Nelumbo nucifera (assembly GCF_000365185.1). The sequence goes on along the minus strand of NW_010729119.1, from coordinate 4,144,325 downwards.
AACGAAGGGGCAATTCGGAGTATTTTGATTCCGAAATACAGCCTCCAAAAAAGAAAGGGGGCGGTATATGCTGATGAAGTCACGAGCTGGTCCGAGGTATCGACCGCTCAGCTCAGAGCTCAGGCCGCTACTCATTTCATGCTGGTAAGTCTTGTTCTACCTTAATTTCTAGTTTTGTAGCCTTGCCGGTACTAACTAGTGTTCTCTTGGCAAGCGAACTCCGTCGTGCAAGCCCTGCCTCTCTAGTCTGAGATGCGCCTGAAGCAAGCCCTGGTTGTCGAGAGCTCATCCCGTGAGGCTCACACCGAACTGAAGTTAGCTCGCGATCATATCCACCGGCTAGAGAGCAACGTGATAGCTCAAAAAGAGTATATCAAGGTGTTAATGTCGGAGAAGGAAGATTTGCTGCACCGGGTGGAGAGCCTCGAGGCCGATGTTACGGAGCGAATAGAGATCCTCCTCAAGGCTATGGACGAGGCCAAGGTGAAGGCCGTGGAGGATTACAAGAGCTCGGAAGAGTTTGATGGGGCGCTAGTGGAGGCCTACCGCAAAGGCTTCAAGCTCAGCAGGTGGTTGATCAAGCGCGAGTTCCCATAGCTCGATGTAAGCGTCATCACCACTTCGCGAATCACTACGGAGGTAGCCCTTTTAGCTGCTGAGGACCCGGACTCCGAGGAGGAGGGTGATGATGACATTGGAGAGGCCAATGCCACCGATCAGGCTGGTACTTCCGCGGGGGCTTCGGGCAAGGGTGACGAGTCCCCTAAGTAGTCCGAGTGGTCTTTTGTATTTTGAGCCTGCGAGCTTGGCGTTTTTGTTTCTTTTCTACCCTTGTAACGAACTTTTGCAGAATTAATGAAATACTCTTTTATTGCAAAGTGTCAAGCAATTACCTTCTTTTTAATCGCAATTATGTAATTTTCCCCGAACTGTTGAGTCGTCGAGCTAGGTGACCGGGGTGGGGGTTTCTTAGCTGTTACCCAAACTACCACCCCGTACTTAGGAGTAATTTGCTGAAGGGAGCGACATTGTAGGGTATACGTCCGACCTGTCTACACACAGGCTACATGTCGTAACAACCATTACAGGTATTCATACTCGAGCTAGGTGTGCCTTGGCACTTCGCCTATGCCAAAGAGGCGACTAGGTCTTTGATGGTGGCGAGGTCCTTTGTTAGCTCGGTATTTTAGCCCTTAGGCTGAGGGAGTGACTTATAGTCCACTCCTCTGGAGCTCGCCCATGCCAAAGAGGCGACTGGGTCTTATATGGTGCCGAGGTTCTTTTATTAGCTCGGTGCTTTGGCCCCTAGGCTCGATGAGCAACTTGTGGTCCACCCTCTTCTGGAGTTCGTCCATGCCAAGGAGGCGACTGGGTCTTATAGTGTCGAGGTTTAGCTCGGCACTTTGGCCCTTAGGCTCGAGGAGTGACTTGTGGTCCACTCAGCTCGGTAATTATAGGTAATATTGCCTTAGGTTGACAATATTCCATGCCCGAGGTATCTGCTTCCCTTCTAGGGTTTCGAGCTCATACGTTCCTTTCCCGAGTACCCGCTTTACTCGGTAGGGTCCTTCCCAATTTGGCCCGAGATTACCAACACAAGGCTCAGGTACCATGACTTTACGAAGAACCAGGTCTCTGACGCAGAGGTACCGCTTCTTGACCCTAACATTATAGTACCAAGCTACCCTCTGCTAATAGGCCATGATCCTAATGTATGCGAGGTCCCGTACCTCATCAAGTAGGTCGAGATTGGTGTGTAGTTCATCCTTATTTGCTCCGTCGTCATATGCTTCCAGGTGTAGACTAGGGACCTCAATCTCGGCTGGGATCACTACCTCCGTGCCGTAAGTGAGGTTGAAAGGGGTCTCGCCCGTTGCAGTCTTCATTGTGGTTCGATAAGCCCATAGTATGCTTTGCAGCTCGTCTACCCACAATCCCTTAGCTCGGGCTAGACGTGCCTTTAGTTCGCAGAGAATTGCTCTGTTTGTGACCTCCGCTTGACTGTTCGCTTGAGGATGCGCCACCGATGTGAAATTTTGTTGTATTACCATGTCTTTGCACCAGTTCTGGAACCTAATGTCCTCGAATTGTTTGTTGTTATCACAAATGAGCACTCGAGGTAGTCTGAAACGGTAAACTATATTCTTCCAGAAGAAATTTTGCACACTTCATGTCGTGATTGTTGCGAGAGGTTTGGCCTAGTGAAGTAATCAACTGCTAACACTAAGAATCTCCTTTGTCCTATCGCTAGTGGAAACGGTCCAAGTATATCGATCCCCACTGTGCAAAGGGCCACGGGCTGGTGAGGTACTTGAGGTCGACAGTGGGCTAGTGATGGATGTTGGCGTGCTTCTGACACTTGTCACACCTTCTGATGAACTTAATCGCATCTATCTTCATCGTTGGTCAATAATATCCCCTATCGTAGTGCGTTCTAGGCAAGGGCCCTGCCCTCCATGTGTCCATCGCACAAACCCTCATGAGTGTCACGGAGCACGAGCTCTGCTTCAAAAGGTCGTAAGCAACGTAGATAAGGGAGCGTGTAGGATCTTTGGTACAGCCATCCGTCTATCATGACGTATTTAGCTACCTGACACTCTATCCTTCTGGCAACATTACGATCTGTAGGGAGGGTCCCGTGTAGCAGGTAGCTTGCTAGTGGACCAACCCAGCTCGGCTCTGCTTGTATGACAAGAGCGACCTCCTCTGCCCCCCCGAGAATGGCAGGCCAAGGCAGGTTCTCTATGTACACGGTTCTCATGGTGTTGTCGCTTGTGCTGGCTAATCGGGACAGGGCATCGGCCTCAGTGTTCTCAGATCTTGGGATCTGCTTGATGAAGTAGGACTGGAAATTGAGCAGAGCCTCTCTGACTTTGGCTAAGTAGGCGACCATGGTTGGCTCGCGAGCTTCATATTCGCTAGTGACCTGGTTGACCACGAGCTGGGAGTCGCTGCAAATAACGATGTGCCTAGCTTTTACTTCATTCGCTAGGGCCAGTCTGGCTATCAACGCCTCGTACTCCGCTTCATTGTTGGAGGCAGCGAACTCGAAGTGTAGCGCATACTCCAATTTCACACCGCTTGGCCCGTACAGAACGATTCCAGCCCCACTACCCTGCTGATTTGATGAGCCATCCACTTGGAGGATCCATGGATCCTCATCCCAGGTCGGGTTCGGTCTAACCAGGGGAGAGGCTGCACTAGTTGAAGCTTCCTCGCTGTGCTCGGGCTCATCCGACCTGAGGACTTCGGTGCTGAGAGTGCATTCCGTGACAAAGTCAGCTAAGACTTGGGCCTTGATAGTAGTTCACGGCTTGTACTGGATGTCATACTCGCTGAGTTCGATGGCCCACTTTGTCAACCTACCGGAGACCTTGGGCTTGAGCAAGATTTGCCTTAGAGGCTTATTGGTGAGGATGACGACCGTATGAGCTTGGAAGTATGGTCAAAGTCTTCGAGCCGCAACAACTAGCGCGTACGCCAACTTTTTGATCTTTGGGTACCTCGTCTCTGCTTCCTGCAACACTTTGCTAACATAATAGATGGGTTGTTGGACCCGATCTACTTCTTTTATCAGTACCGAACTGACTACCTCATCACTCGCAGAAAGGTACAACTCCAAAATATCTCCCTCCTCGGGTCAGGTTAACACCGGGATGCTAGCGAGGTATCTTTTGAGCTCGTCAAAAGCGAGCTGGCACTCTTTGGTCCATTCAAACTCCTTGCTTCTTTTAATTTCCTTGAAGAAAGGCATGCAATGATCTGCCGATTTAGACATGAATCGGCTCAGAGTGGCTATGCGGCCATTCAACCTCTGAACCTCCTTCAATTTCTGGGGTGGTCTCATATCTAAGATGGCCTTAATTTTATCAGGGTTGGCCTCAATGTCACATCGGTTGATGATGTAACCTAAGAATTTACCCGAGGTGACACCGAAAATGCACTTGTTCGGGTTTAATTTCATGTTAAACTTGCGCAAAATTTCAAAAACAGAATGCATATGTTTTATTAAATCATACTTGTCCAGGGGAGGTACCTTGAAGTCTTTTGGTATCGGGACGGCCAGGAGTTCGGGAGACAGGGGAGATGGCACAGAGGAGCGGAGTGTATTTCTCGGCTCCCGAGCTCGCTTCTTCCTTTCCTTTGAGGAGTTTGGGGAAGTTTTGGGTTGTAGCTAGGTGAGCTCTGTGGCATCTTCATTGCTTCTTTGTCGGCTCCGCATTGGTGTTGCTGGCCTCTATGTTGTCGGGCACAGTTCTCGCGGGGAGTGGACCAGACTGCTGGCGATGGCTGTGGATTGAGAGACTTTTTCTAGAGTCCGCGGTCAGGACCTCAAACCGGTTTTCTACGAGCGAGATCTCAAACTCTGAAAGCCAAGGTGATGCAGGTCTGTTAGGCTAAGAATCTCCCGACCTGACCATGCGCGACGAGGTGGGATTAATTGGTTTCTCCCTCTTGCCGCGGGTTGAGACTTGGCTCCTAAGGGGATTCTGGGTCTGGGAGGTCTCTCCCCGGTGAGAGGGGCATTCACTCTGACGGTGAAGCTTAGCTTGCTGTGTGACCGGATGCCGAGGTGGAACCGGCTGGTGGTTCTGAGGCAGTAGTGGGAAATGCTGCTGGTAGTGCTATTGATAAACATGGTACAGTGCTTGTTACTGATATAGTTGGAGCTGCTGGACTTGATGCATTTGAGCTTGTATAGCTCACATGCAGTGCATCAGGTCTTCGAGTTGGTTCTATCCGGCTATCGGGCGAACAGACGGTTTGGCGAAGGTTGTACCTACCGTGGAGGGGAGCGGAGCACTCATTGGCGTCGTGATCTGAGGCACGTTCAGAGTCAGGACCCCATCCACAGAGAGTGGTAGGGTGAACTGACCAATGCACACCGTTGGGATCTGAGGTTGCTCCCCAGAAGTATCCATATCCGTTCTGCGTCCGGCGTTGCTGGAGGAAGCCATGAAAACTTGACTAAAAATGCTTGGCAAAAAGAGGCTTTTCGAAGAGTTTTTCACAGACAATGCCAATTGATGGTGCGTGATCTGGTCACTCCTAGTTGGAAGTGGTTGCGCTCCTAGCTGGCGACGGACGAGAGATACCTATGAGGAAGAAGATGAAGGAACCCGGGGGGGCTCACCCGGCGGGAACACTCCGATGGTTAAGTTAGTAACCAGATTAAAAGTTGGGAGAGAGAGAGAGAGAGAGAATTGTAGAGAAATTAAAGAGCTAGAGTGATGATCACACAATACCTTCGCCTTTGGGGGTCGGGGTCCTTATATGCTAGTATCTTGACATGTCAGGTGCAACCGCCTCCGAATCTCTGTTGCGGTGATCTGCTGTCAAATAACGGCTTGGAGTGGCTGGCTGTTATTTGTCAAAGCTGAGCTGGCGGGCAAAGGTGATCGCTGCAGAATACGATCCTGGCAGACAAGAAACAACCTCCAGGGTTAGTAGGCACGACGTCGCCAGGCAAGAGACGCGGGTGCAGTCTTCAGGTTTGGCAGGTACAGTTGTCAGGTAGAAAACCCCCTGCGATACGCCGAGCTGCTCTGCAGCGAGCTACCTTACACCGAGCTGCGCCGAGGTTTTTCTACCCGAGGCAGGTCTCCGAGGTAGCCTACTTAGGTTTGGACAGGAGTGAGTTTATTCTAGTTAAGGAGCTGACGAGCTTGGGATGCTCCCTACTTAGGAGAGTCTAAGCTCGGGGTGCTCCCTATTTGGGAGAGTCTTAGCTCGAGGTAACGAAGTATTATCTTGTAGCGAGCTATCAGGCTGGGTTATAGCGAGCTCATTATGCTGAGTTATAATGAGCTCGTTATGCTAAGTTGTCACTTATGTCGAATCACGTCCATGTGTCCCCTTATTATGAGGTTGGGCCAAATCACCCTCCCTCGGATTTGATTCCTGATCCAATTATTGTTGTGCTTTATGATAATTTAACCCAACAGGGAAATGACTATGATAGGGAGATAGCCCTTTAAAAAATGGACAACATAGGTCTAAAATCCAACGTTGTTAATGATAAGGTTAATTAGTTGGAACGTGAGAGGGGCAGGGAGACCATCTTTACAAAGACAGGTCAAGGAACTTAGTAGAGTCCATAAGCCTGGCATTTGTTTTTTGATGGAAACTAGAATAAATGCCGACAAATCCAAAAAAAAAAAAAATAGCAGCTCTAGCTAGAGGTCTGGGTCTAAGAATTCAACCTTCAGGTGCCATGAGGAGCTTGTTCTAGTTAATTCTATTGGTTTTAGGTGTTTCCCATCAGCTAATGATATCCCCATACTCTAAAGACTATATCATATTCCCCTAGGGAGGGTGAACTATGTATATATGAGGGTAGTTTCCTTGCCAATATTAGGTTCCCTATTCACCAACAAATTGGTGAGGTCCTTTCTTACTACAACCTAGCCCTAATGCAACTGTTCCCAAACACCTTTAGATTTATGATCGGCCTAATCTCTGTGGCTTAACACAAAAAATATATCTTTAGTTTTGACCTTATTTTGAATCATTTTTGTCCTGAAGGTCCACCCAATGCACCAAGGTTGGTGATACTTCTCCACTTGGCTTCAAATAAAGGTAATTTCTAGATCTCCTTCCTCCATTCATGACTAAAAGGAAAAGTTTGTCTTTACTTCCTACAAGTAGGATTACCCCTATATGATTGAGTGGGGATGCCCTCTATCACAAGACAAACCATTGAGCCTATCTTCTAAAGAGAATGAAATGGTGGTCAAATTGACATCTTTGAAGGCTTAGGTTATGTGATATTTGACAAAGGATATAACGGTGAGTGTGGGATTGATCTTAACTCGTCAAGGTAGTAGGCGCTTCTTGGTTATTCTTGATTACCTTCTAACTTTACCTTGACTAACCTTGACTTGCTTTGTTAATGGAAATAATAAGATGGTTTAGATGAGTAAGTTAGGTGTGCTAGTATGTTTGAAGAGGAAGACATCTATTAGTATCCAATTTTTGCCCGGTCCCTTCATCCTACCTTTTTATATCCCCTTTTAAGGCCCTAAAACATGAAAACACAACCAAATCCATTTAAAACATTACTAAATCCTTTAAAATATTCCAAAACCCAAAATCTGCCATTTTCAATATTGTTTATACATCAAATGCCTGACCAAACCATTCCAGTAAACTTAGAACATCCAGAAACCCTTGAATACCAACTTTCACCACTGATTTCCAATAAAACCACAATCCCTTTCAATGGTCCCAATTAACAAGAACAAGACCAACGTTCAACATTACATGGTCATTGATATCCAAATCAAACACAATCCTTGGACTTAGGAAACTAAAACTTAATTGTACATTATATTTCATGACCAAATTCCAAAGATCTATTCTTCGCCATACTAACTTTCCTTTTTAACGATCTCAATCAACACATTAATCAAACCTTGAATTCACAAAATCAGATCTGGCATATACAATGCCTCAAAAACACTAAGATATGATCATCGACTAAACAATATCACAAAACTCTAACGATCAACAATGAAATTGCCAAAATTCATTTTTTACAACCTTGGGTGAGAAAAACTAGAACAACCAACATTAGCAAATTCTCTACCACATATAAGCATTCCACATGATTCATCGTCTTAATTTATGCATGCACGCTAAGTTTCAACTCAAAAATCCTCTATTTAACCATTTAATCGTCAAAAATTCCAATCCAATATTTATGATTAAATTACAGCAAAACCTATAGTTCAAATAACCAAACCCCTTCCATTGAATCCAAAAACCTTAAAGTGATCTACTCATCCAATCCTAGCCATAAATTCCTTCATTTCTTTTTAAAACAAACAAGATTTTGTTTCAAGCCCTCATATAGGTTGATGGGCTATAAGCTAAATTCTTAATCTAAACCGAACCAAATCTCCCAATTCATACCTTCAACAAAAAATCCACTTATCCCATCATATTATATACATTCCTAAGTACCTACCTACCAAATTTCATCCTAAAATTCCCTCATTTAACCCACCATTAAACCAAGATTTTGTTTTAAAAAAATCTCATTAATCAAAACTGATCGGTCATAGATCTTCATCGTCCAAGATTTATTTGACAAATTAGACTTCACCACCATATTTAGAGGCCCAAAAAAACCTAGCATGTCACATTTTATAACATAATTCCTCCATTTGACCATTAAACTAGAAAGATTCTATTTCAACACATTAAATTAAATCGCCACTTCATTTGTCTTAATATGAAACCTCAGAGGGTGAGGGCTGATGTAAGCCCTCCACTTGACTCCCAAACCACTTGGATGAATAAAATTCTACCTATTAGGCTTAAAACACCAAAAACCTAAGATACCCCCACTTAAAGCTAGGAAAAGATAAAATAACATTTATAATTGTTTTGACTTTACATTTATGCTAATAGGAGCCCCATATTTGAGCAAGATGTGTCAAACATGCCCTAGTCTCCCATTGGATGCACAAAACTCCTCAAAATTAACCCCAAATCAAGGAGAAACATTGCATCTATAAGGAAAATCGATTGCAAGCCCTCTCTACTTGAAAATCTTTAGCTATTTGCAAGAAAACGTTTTCATGGAACCCTAGCCATGTGTAAACTAATGTTCAAGCCTTTTTCTCCCCACCTTTCTCTATTAAAGGGATCCAAATCGAGTTGGAAGTAGGGGTGCTCATGGTTTGGTTAATTGAACCATGTCCTTTTTTAAACCAAACTAGTCCTTTGGTTTTTGTAAAATCTCAAACCAAAATTGAATTGAAATCAATTGGTTAATTGGTTGATCGGTTTGGTTCTTCTTTTTTTGGCTTTTTATATCCATTTTACGGTTTCGAAAAGTGCTCATGATTATTTGTTCACAAAGAATGAAAAAAGAAAACCGCACCTAACATGTTGGGTTTCAAAAAATAAATAAGAGGGGAATCAAGAAAATAAAACCCACTTCTTAACTCTAAGTGGAACTAGTGGCACTGTGTGAATCAACACCAATGACAATGCGGATGTTACTTCTCGTAGATGGTCAGGAGCAAGTGAATAAAAAAATAGAAGAAATGTAGGATAAGAGTGATAGTGGTGAAAGACGAATGTATATTATTGTTCTTACTTCTTAACTTCAGTCTTCCGATCCATTCCCTTGTGAAACTTTGCTTGTAGTAGAGAATAATGAATAAGAATAGCCTTCACACTCTTGCAATGTTTAGACATTATAGTATAAAATTAATAAAACATATTAGTTACCGGTTAATTGTCGATTTTTCACATTGGTTAACTGAAATCAAATTACTATCTTCAATTTTTCAAAAACATCAAACCGAATCAAACTGACTAGTTCGATTAATTGGATTTTTTTTGATTTGGCTTTTCAGTTTTTAATGAGCAGCCCTAGCTGGAAGAAAGGGGCAAAAAGGAGAAAACAATCCTACAAACAACGACTCCGGATCTCCTGCCCACGACAACTCTGCCCACGCCTACCCACAATACACTATCCCCCGTGAATTGGGAACATCTCCCCCTGCATAATACTATGCAGAGGATGAGATGTTCTCCRTGTATGACTAGGATAAACGTGGGCAGAGTTCTCGTGGACAGGAGATCCAGACTCTCCTACAACACAACACTCTGAGCATATAAGAGATCTCTCATTTCGTCTTTCACTTAAAACTCCCAAAAAGGTTGCAACCCAAGGTTCAAATCTTCCCCAAACACTTGCTTCTTGCTCATTTAACCTCCCCAAACTTTGATTCATTTCTAAATAACTTAACAGTATCCTTCCGTTTTACTGAGAAAATCAATTGGAAAGCATCCTACAAGTAAATCCTTCATATTTATAGAGGTTCCCAGTCTTGGGAGTAACAGCCCAGTCAGGATGAGCTGGAGACAAAATCATACACACCCGGCTGAACACCACCTATCACGGTTGAACACATCAATGCTCACTGTGGACCTCATCTGAGACCCAGCTGTACTGAATACTTGCATGTTCAACCGTATAGGTATTCATCCGGGTGTGCATGTTTTTGTCTCCAGCTAATCCGCTCCCGTAACAGCCACTCTGGCTGGCCCAAGATCCTTTCTCAAAATGACTATCATTATTCTCCTCAGTAATCATCTGTTATTCATTCATTGCATGGTCGTTAACTTGTTGTCATTTCTGTGTAGCCGTTATTGGGGGTACCCATAGTGGCAATAGCTTGGCAAAATTGAAATCACATCAGCGCCCCACATGCACATCTCTCAGCATGCATTTGGAACATCTCCCGTACTTATCATTGAGAAATATMGTAGACACACCCTGTGGAGTACCGATGTGAACTTGGGCAAAATTCTCACTTTTTCTTCTAATGTAGGCCACATGGCGTGTCACTCTGGTCCTCTTGTTTTTACATGTGAAAACAGGGGCTCCGCTCATATGTTTTCTCATGTTTTATCTTTTTTTGTTTTCATGTTTTCTCATGTCTAAGGAACAAACATTTGGGTCCCCCCAGGTCCAAGTGCGAAGTTTTGAAGCAAATGACCCCGACATGCTGCTGTAATCGCTCTACCAAGTAATCACTGTAATAGCGTGTCGGGTCAGGAAGATACTTAAAATAATCATTAATAGGTCACCATGTCGGGTTTCCAATCTCGGTACTGTGTACTTGAATTAAATTATTAACAGTCAGTAATTTAATTAAGGGGTTTCATCAGCCACCCCAACGTCTTTTTCATCGTATTCTTCATCATTTCGAACCTACGACATCCTCGCCTCCATTTTCAGAGCCGTTCTCACCGGATCACCGGAGCTCTACGAAAAGCTACAGCGTCTTTTTATCGTCTTCTTCCTCATTTCAAACCTACAACATTTCGAACCTACAGCCTCTTCTCCATTTTCAAAACCGTTTCTTAGAGTTGTTATCATCGGATCGGATCATGGAGCTAATTTCTTAGCGTCTTCTCCATTTTTTCAGAACCGTTAATCACCAGAAGGTATCAGGATGCCCGGTGGGTGAGTGGCAATACGAGTGAGTGGATTTGGCTCTGTCATTTCCGAGAAATGATCCCGGAGGGGATAGGGGGGGTAGACGGGCTACGGAACCACCTCTACGGGGTGGGGAGAGGTCTTCAAGACGTCCCCAAAGGAGGCAGAGATGACCCGAGCCAACGAGGAAGGCCAACGGTGGGAAACAGTGCTTTTGAAGAACTAGCGTTTCCCACCGTCGGCTGGGGTCGTCGGGCCGATGGAAGATCGCAAGGTGTTGGGATGCTTGGTAGGTGAGTGGTAGTAGGAGGGAGTAGGTTTAGTGGCCATCGAACCCCTCTGCACCCACCGGAGCGACCTCCGGGTAATTCTGTAATTTCCAAGAAATGGTTCCGGAGGGGGGTACGGGGGGGTAGACAAGCGGTGGAACCACCCACCTCCACGAGGTGGGGAGAGGTCTCCTGAACATCCCCAGAGGAGGCGAATATGACCCAGGCCAACGGTGGGAAACAGTGCTTTTGTAGAACCATTGTTTCCCACCGTCGGCTCGGGTCGTCGGGCCGATGGGCGATCAGAAGTTGTCGGGATCCACGGTGGGTGAGTAGCAATAGGAGGGAGTAGGTTTGGTAGCCATCAAACCCCTCCGCACCCACCGAAGTGGCCTACGGGTGATTCCGCCATTTTCGAGAAGGGAGTGGGTTTGGTGTCCATCGAACCCCTCCGCACCCATTGGAGCGGCCTCCAGGTGATTCCACCATTTCCGAGAAGCGGTCCCAAAGGGAGGTATGGGGGGTATACGAGCTGTGGAACCACCTCCACGGGGTGGGGAGAGCTCTCCTAGATGTCCCTAGAGGAGAACGAGATGTCCCAGTCCAACGGGAAAGGCCGACGGTGGAAAATAGTGCTTTGCAAAACCCCCTTTTCCCATTGTCGACCCGGGTAGTCAGGCCGATGGGCGATCCAAAATTGTAGGGATGCTCGGTGGGTGAGTCGCAGTAGGAGGGAGTGGGTTTGGTGGCCATTGAACCCCTCCGCACCCGTCGGAGCGGCCGTTAGGTGATTCTGCCATTTCCGAGAAGCGGTCCCGAAAGGCAGTATGGAGGATAGACAGGCGGTGAAACCACCGCCACGGGGTGTGGAGAGGTCTCCAAGACGTCCCCAGAGGAGGCGGAGATGACCCAAGCCAACGAGGAAGGCCAACAGTGGGAAACAATGCTTTTGAAGAACCAGTGTTTCCCATCGTCATCTCGGGCCGTCTAGCCGATGGAAGATCGCAAGGTGTCAGGATGCTTGGTAGGTGAGTGGCAGTAGGAGGGAGTAGGTTTGGTGGCCATCGAACCCCTCTGCACCCACTGGAGCGACCTCCGGGTAATTCTGTAATTTCCGAGAAGTGGTCCCGGAGGGGGATACAGGGGGTAAACGAGCGGTGGAACCACCTCCACGGGGTGGGGAGAGGTCTCCTGAACATCCCCAAAGGAAGTGGAGATGACACGGGCCAACGGGGAAAGCCGACGGTGGGAAATGGTGCTTTTGCAAAACCACTATTTCCCACCGTCGACTCAAGCCGTTGGGAAAATGGGCGATCGGAAGTTGTCGGTATGTTCGGTGGGTGAGTGGCAGTAGGAGGGAGTGGGTTTGGTAGCCATCGAACCCCTCTGGGTGATTCTGCCATTTCGGAAAAGCAGTCTCGGGGGGGGGGGGTACTAGGGGTATACGAGCACTGGAACCACCTCCACAGGGTGGGAAGTGGTCTCTTGGACGTCACCAAAGGAGGTGGAGATGTCCCGGGCCAATGGGGAAGGCCTACAGTTGGAAACGATGCTTTTTCAAAACCATTATTTCCCATTGTTGGCCCGTGTAGCGGGGCCAATGGGTGATCCGAAATTGTCAAGATGCTCGGTAGGTAAGTGGTAGTAGGAGGGAGTGGGCCTGGTGCCATCGAACCCCATCGCACCCGCCGGAGCGGCCTTCGGGTGATTCCACCATTTCTAAGAAGTAGTCCAGGAGTGGGGTATACGGGGTATACGGGCCGTGGAACCACCTCCACGGGGTGTAGAGAGGTCTCTTGGACGTCCCTAGAGGAGGCAGAGATGTCCCGGGCCAACGGGGAAGGCCGACAGTGGGAAACAATGCTTTTGGAAAACCACCATTTCCCACTATCTGCCCGGGTAGTCGGGCTGATGGGCGATCCGAAATTGTCGGGATGCTCTATGGGTGAGTGGCAGTAGGAGGAAGTGGGTTTGGTGGCCATCGAACCTCTCTGCACCGCTGGAGCGGCCTCCGAGTGATTTTGTCATTTCCAAGAAGTGGTCCTAGAGGACGGTATGGGGGCTAGACGGGCGGCGGAACCACCGCCATGGGGTGGGGAGTGGTCTCTTGGACGTCCCCAAAGGAGGCGAAGATGCCCTTGGCCAATGGGGAAGGCTGGCGATGAGAAACGGTGCTTTTGCAGAACCACCATTTCCCACGGTTGGACCAATGGACGATGTGAAAGTGTCTGGATGATCGGTGGGTGAGTGGCAGTAGGAGGGAGTGGGTTTGGTGCCATCGAACCCCTCCACACCCGCCGAAGCGACCTTCGGGTGATTCAGCCATTTCCGAGAAGTGGTCCCGGAGGGGGGTAAGGGGGGTAAATAGGCGACAAGACCACTTCCACTGGGTGGGGAGAGGTCTCTTGAACGTCCCCAAAGTTGGCGAAGATGCCCCGGGCCAACGGGGAAGGCCAACTGTTGACCCATCGTTGGGCTGATGGGCGATCAAAAGGTGTTGGGATGCTTGGTGGGTGAGTGGTAGGAGGAGGGAGTCGGTTTGGTGGCCATCGAACCTTGTCGTACCAGCCAGAGTAGCCTGCAAGTGATTCTGCCATTTCCGAGAAGCGGTCCAGGAGGGGGTACGGGGGTAGACGGACAATGAAACCACCTCCATGGGGTAGGGAGAGGTCTCCTAGACGTCCCCAGAGGAGGCAAAGATGCCCCTGGCCAACGAGGAAGGCCGACAATGGGAAACGGTTCTTTTGTAGAAGGGAGTGGGTTTGGTGGCCATTGAACCCCTCCACACTAGCCAGAGCGGCCTTTGGATAATTTTGCCATTTCCGAGAAGCAGTCCCAGAGGGGGATACGGTTTCCCACCGTCGGTCTTCCCCATTGGCTCGGGGCATCTCCACCTCGTCTGGGGATGTCCAAGAGACCTCTACCTACCCCATGAAGGTCCCCATGCCCTCGCCCCTTTGGGACTGCTTCTCAAAAATGGCAGAATCACCCGAAGGACGCTCCGTCGACCTTCCCCGTGAGCCTAGGCTTCTCTGCCTCCTGTTGGAATGTATCTTCAATGGATTTACGAATTTTTCTTAGTCAACAAAAAAATATCTTTTAAGCAAGGAGAATAATAACAAAAAGAAGAAAAACAAGTCACCAAACTGTAGTCATCCCTTCAATACCTATCTCATGGACTGATTTCATGGACTCAATCTACCTTATGCAAACATCAAATACTCTCTCCACATTTCCAAGGCTTTCCTAAACATCACTATGACTATTTCCCGATGTAACCTCATCCAACCAACCTCGATGAATCGCCCATTCAAAAAATTTGCAACCACCAATAGAATCGCTTTTAGTTGTTGGACTATCTAGCACCTACTCCTACAAGTACAACACATGTCACTTGCAATATACATGCCTTATATCAATGTTAACAAATAATATCATCCCACTAAAAATATTACCTCTGATTTTAATCAACAACTATAAAACAACTACAGTTATTCCGAGTTGTTAAAATTCGAAAGATGCTTTTCCGTTTGCAATAGCAATACTTAGTATCATACTACAAACTACTCAGAGATTGATTCCTGACACTCTGTTGGCTATTCATACATACAACTGTTCAATAACCCACAGTAAGGATATTCATATCTTAATCAACATTAAACACTTCATTTTCATTAGCATTGAACTAAGCAACATTCAAATATTATTTACAGAGGTCCTTATGGGAAAAAAATGTAACAAAGTAAATTTCCTATGGTCGAGCAGCATCAACAAATGCGCGAGTGGCCAATAGAATATTAAACCACCGGAATTAACCGAAAACACGGGCCGTTATAGAAACACGGGGGAACCACCTCCACGGCGGTTGAATGCAAAGGCCTGATAAACCTTCCAACGGCCACTAAAACCAGTTTTGAGTGTGCTTTCAACGGTTAACTGACGGGGAGGAGACGAGACAAATTTCGAATTTGTTGGCTGGGGCTGGCATGGGTTTCGATTTCCGTACGTCCCCAATCGAAATTTCTGAGGGCGAGCTGACCGAAGAAACCCCTTTATTTTTCTGGTAAGGGTTACAAATGTTCAAACCCCCATCAAATTTTGATCGCTGCGGTGAATGGACTTCTTATCTACTTTGTCACCCCGCCAAAAGTCGCTTTCTAAACTCTGACTTACAACACCACAATAACTTTTTGGAGAACGGAAAGTAGCCATATGATATGATGGAATAGCAGCAGCTGTAACTCTTCAAAAGAATGGTCTTCCCCGCATGAGAAAGGTAATGTGCTTTCCAGCCTTGGAGTCTAGATCTCAGTTTCTCAATAATCAGGTTTTGTTCTTTCTTCCCATAATGATCTGAGAAAAGGAAACCACCCAAATACTTCTCTTTGTCGTCCATAGTTCTCACCCCCCCAATTTGTTTAAAATTCTTTTCCTTATTCTACGATGAGTATTTGGACTGAAAAGGATGGATGATTTATCATAGTTCACCTGCTGACCCAACCACCTGCTGAACGACCAACAAGGAGGATGTCATCAGCAAACATCAAATGGTTAAGTTTGCATCCTTGATTACCAAATTTAATTCCATGGAGAGTATTATTATGTAATTTTGCTTGGAGCATTTGAAATAACACATCCATGGCAATTATAAATAGATGGGGGATAAAGGACAACCTTGACGAAGGCACTCTCAAGCAAGAAGGGCTTAGATGGGTAGCCATTGATCAGACCACGAAGAGATACTGAAGAAATGCAGTGTTTGACACTCTCAGAAAAGTTGTCGGAGAAACCTCCCAGAGGAAGCACATGCAAAATGAAATTCCATTCCATACGGTCATATGCTTAGAAAGATCCAATTTCAGTATTTTTTCTTCTTCATAGAGTTAATGATCTAGTTAGCAATTATCCTATTGTCCAAGATCTGTCGTCCTGGCACGGAAGCATTTTGGAGAGGAAAAAGAATATGAGGTAGTAAATTTCTTAATCTTTTAGAGATAATTTTAGCAATCTCCTTGTACGGAATGTTGTTGCACCCGATAGGACGAAAATCAGCTGCAGATTCCATGCCCAGCTTTTTGGGTATGAGAACAATATTGGTAGAGTTGATATGCGCAAAGTCTTCAGGGTGCTGCCAAAGAGATTGAACAAAAGCAACAAATTCATCCTTTAGGTTGTCATTGGTTTGAAGGAAAAGTAGGGAAAGGAAGGGAAAAGCAGTATAATTTCTGGTACAATAATGCATGTAACCCATCTGGGCCTAGGGCCTTTAATGGGCCAATGTCAAAGAGGGCATTCCTTACTTCCTCATCGGTTGGTAATTGATCAAGCATAAGTCTGTCTTCGTGGGTCACCTCACAAGGACTAAACTTCTTAAGGTTCGATGAAGAAAAGAGAGATTTAAAATAATTACAAGAATATCTTCAATTTCCTTTGGATCTGAGGTCCATACTCCATTACTGTTTTTAAGCCATCTGATGGATTTTTTTCTTTTCTTGTTAGATGCAAACTGGTGAAAAAATTTGTGTTTTGGCCACCACCATCCAACTAATTGCATCTTGCTCTTTGCCGCCATTAAATTTCTTCATGTTCGAGACATCTTTGAAGATCCTCTTTCAACTCCTCATGATACCCACACTCCATAGTCCAATTTGCTTCAAAATTAGTGGGTTTCTGTCTTCTCTTTCTATTTTTTTTGTGGTTGATAGGACAAGCGGCCCGTGGTTACTCCCAATGATTGGGAGATGACACACCCATGCATTCCGAAAGAAATCAAACCAGCCCCTAGTGCAAATAACAAAATCCAATCTCTTTAATCAGACCGTTATCCACCCTTCCATTACTCCCTGTGAAACGAGGCCCCTGAAAGCTCAGACCGCAAAGCTGAAGCCTGGTAATGAAATTTTGCAGACCATTTGTATTGTTAACCAATAGCTGTCGCCCTCCTTTTTTGTTCCCTTCAACAAGATCATTCAGGTCACCAACTATGCACCACTCGTGCTATAACTGGGAGCATAATTCAAACATTTCATCCCAAACTCTCTTTCTTTGGTTCATATTGGGGTGCCCATACATACAAACCAAATACCAGGGAAATGAAACCGGTTTATTAAGAATTAAAACAACAAAATAGTGAGTGGACTTCTTGACAATGTTTAGTTGGGTAGAGCTAATGTCCATCCGGTTAGCTCCACACACGTTAGGGGTGCAAATTCGTGCAAGACAGATGGCCGCATGCAATTGTTTGGGGTGCCTAGGGCACCCGACTATGGGATAACTTTGGTTATTGGTCCCCAACAGCCTATGACGTTGAAAGCGTTTTTGGGCTGGGCACATTCACCTATTCACGCCCATGGTAACATGGCATGCGGAAATTACTAATTTACCCACTCTCATGGTAACGTGGCATTCCCAAAAACGCTCTCAACAGTAGGTTGTTGGGCCCCAACAGCCAAAATTTTCCCCCCGGCTGTGGGGCGCCTAAGAACATCCTCCCGTTATTGCTGTATTATACTCAACTTTTACCAAGCTTGCGTGGTCTTTTTTGGTACTTTTTTGCATTTTAATTTAAACCGGAGCACTTGTGGGTAGAAAAAAATGAGACAATTTACTAACAGCCAGCCATTGTCCTTTCAAGATCATGTGTTCCAAAACAAAAATGCCGATGCCCCTCACCAAAGAACCTGGAAATTCCTCATTGTGGCCTTACAAAGCTCCAATTAAGTTTTTTTTTTTTTTTTAATTTCTTGAGTTGGTCCGGTTTGTTTTTATTTAGTTAGGAAGTTGTTGGGCTTTAGGCCCATTAGTTTATGTTTTTTTTAAGTTGTAACTGTTCAGCTTTTAGTAGCCGCCATACTAAGGGCATCCTTGTAATATCTCATATTTTTAAGTTAAGTATAAATATAATGAGAGGGGGCGACTAAGGTGGATTTCACAATCTTGGTTGACTTCCTACTCTCTTCTCCTTTCTTCTCTACTGCTGAAATTTTCATCTTCCCCCTCTTTCCTTCACAAGAAACTCGACTAAATCTGCAATTAGTGATCTCTACTTGGTATCAGAGCAGGCCGAAGGTTCCTTGAAGTTGTTCTCTCATGCAGCCCTAAATCAGCCGACTGCATGGTGATTTAAGAGGTTGATCAAAGCTCTCAGGTAAGCCCAATTTTTGGATTTTTTTAGTGGATCTATGTGCCTTGTAGCTGGTCTAGGGTTTCTCATCAAAATCAGGAAAAACTAGAGAAAGGGGAAGAGTCATATTTCTATTGGACTCTTCAATTTTGACCTAGGAAGTGGCGCCCTAATTTTTTAGGGTTCCTTGGAGTTTTTTGTAAGGGGCAATTCAAGTCCTACCTGATTTGGAGGCTTCTAGAGAGGGTGGCTGCCTCTTCTCTCTCTTCTCTCGTCCCACAAAAAAGGAATCTTTCATGGGAAGAAAGTCTAGGACACCAGAAAGGTGTTGGTTCCAAAAGGTGTTTTGTTTGATCTTGCTGTAAATTTCAGTTATTTTCTTTACATCTTTTGAGAAGCACGGAAGGCCACGGAGTTGAAAATAAGCCCAAGAGTGAAATGGGACCAGTGGGAGGTGTTAAAGACCCTTTCGGGGCTGGGACCATTACTACAGTTAGGTTGGATGGTGCAAATTACTTAGAATGGTCACAATCTGCAAAGATGGCCATTGGTGCTCATGGAAAATTAGGGTATATCACTGGTGAAGAGGTGAAACCCGAAACTAGCAACTCCTAATGGGTACAGAAGAATTATATAGTGATGACTTGGTTGTGTAATTCCATGTTGCCACATACAAGTAAAATTTTTTTATGGGCAAATACAGCTAAGGAAATATGGGATGGGGTTGCAGAAATCTATTCATAGAGGGAGAATGTTGCAAAGACTTATCAATTGAGAAATTAGATTATTGCTACAAGGCAGGGAGATAGATCTGTTGCAGCCTATTTTTCAGTCCTTAAAACCCTGTGGCAAGAGATTGACCATTTAGAGACATTTGCTTGGAAAACCACTAAGGATGTAGCTACCTATCAGAAACATCCAGAGAATTATAGGGTGTTTGAATTCCTTGTTGGCCTTAATCCTAAGTATGATATTGCACGACAGCACCTTCTTTCCAGGGACAGTGTTACTCTCTCCCAAGCATATGCCTTTGTGTCAGGGGAGGAGTGCAGGAGAGGTGTGATGATGAAAAACCTTATTTCTGATCARTCTGYCATGGTAAGTGTTGTGAAACCTAAACAAAGTGGCAGTGACATCAAGAAGGAAGATAAAAGAGATCTGATCTGTGACTACTGTAAGAAGCATAAACATACAAGAGATACTTGATGGAAGCTTCACCCACATCTCGTGCCGACTAGATTGAAAAATAAGAAGGGAAATGCGCACATGGCAGTTACTGGTGACATTCCGGCCCCTCCTACTACAGTTGCTCTGGAGTCTGTTGCAGCTGTTGTAGTAAGGGCTGAACTTGAGAAGTATGGGCTACTTTTAAACCAGCGGGATACAGCCAGTTCCAGTTCAGCCGCAATCGGACAGCAAGGTACAGGTGGCACTGGTGGAGTCCACTCTACCTCCTTTGCTCACACAGGTAGTTCACACGTCACTGCAAATTATGTTTCCACTTCAAGTAAGGAGAGACCTCCTTGGATTATAGATTCTAGAGCATCAGAGCACATGACACAGAGCTCTACTATTTTTTCAACTTACCAGCTCTGTTCTGGCAAAGATAAGGTCTCTACAGCTGATGGATCCCATGTTTCAACTTACCATGGATGTCACCTTTTTTGAATCCACGTACTTCTTCTCAAAAAATCCTTCTCAGGAGGAGTGTTTTGGGGAAGTGAGTCAGCAATCTATTCCTCTCCCAGTTCCAGTCCCTGTGTCTACTCCTGTGCTTGACCACCACCTTGTGGCACCTACCTTGCCACCTCCTTTGCGTTCTGCTTCTCAGCATTACTTACAACAAAGACTTCACAAGGGGGTTGATTCCACTACGGCAGAACTCACACCACTTCCTGTCGATTCCTTGGAGACTCCAGATTCGGCTGCCATGGATTCAGGTATTCCTCTTGGTCCCGCTACTGTTTCAATTTCCATTGATCCTACTAACACTGTTACAGATAACCTTGATCTCCCTATTGTTCTCAGAAAAGGGAAGAGAAAGTGTATTGCTCATTGTATTTCACAGTACTTATCCTGCAGTGGACTTTCTCCTTCCTACCGTGCTTTTCTCTCCTCTCTTGATTCAGTGTCTATACCCAAGGGTGTTAGTGAGGCTCTCTCCAAACCTGAGTGAAAAACAGCTATGCAGGAAGATATGACAACTTTGATTAAGAATCAGACATGGGACATTGTGGATCTACCAGAAGGCAAGGAGACAGTTGGATGCAGATGGGTTTACATAGTAAAATATAAGGCAGACGGAAGTATAGAAAAGTACAAGGCAAAACTTATTGCAAAAGGATACACACAGACCTATGGCATTGATTACTTAGAGACCTTTGCGCCAGTTGCAAAGATGACATCCGTTCGGATACTTCTTTCTCTTGTTGCCTCATACTCTTGGCCTTTGTTTCAACTGGATGTGAAGAATGCTTTCCTAAATGGGGATCTGCAAGAAGTGTATATGGATCTTCCTGCTGGTTTTACAATGATACTGAAAATGGAAATGTATGCAGGCTTAAGAAGTCACTTTATGGCTTGAAACAATCTCCTAGAGCATGGTTTGACAGATTCAGATAGGCCTTGATTGCTTTTGGCTACACTCAGACTCAATCCAATCACACCTTGTTTGTGAAGCGAAGGGGATCTTTGGTGTCAGTCCTAATTGCTTATGTGGATGGTATTGTTGTCACCGGGATTGATCTGAGTGAGATTGATGGTCTAAAAAAGAACCTACATAAAGAATTTGAAATTAAGGATCTTGGAGAACTAAAATACTTCTTAGGCATTGAAGTTGCAAGATCAAAACATGGAATTTTTATCTCACAAATGAAGTATGTCTTGGATCTTCTTCAAGAAACATGGAAGCTTGGAACAAAAGCAATCAGCACCCCTATTGATCAGAACCATAAAATCAATGCATCAGAAGGTGAACCAGTAAAGGACATTGGGTGATATCAGAGACTTGTGGGTCGGCTGCTATACTTGTGTATGACAAGACCAGACATCTCCCATGCAGTAAGTATAGTAAGTCAATACATGCATGCTCCACGAGTCCAACATTGGGAGGCAGTTGACAGGATTCTTGCTTATCTGAAGGGACACCCAGGCAAAGGCATATTGTTTACTGATCATGGACAGTTGAAACTAGAGGCTTATATAAATGCAAATTGGGCAAGATGCCTTGATGACAGGAGATCAACCTCAGGAGTGTGCACCCTAGTTGGGGGTAACCTTGTCTCATGGAAGAGTAAGAAACAAACAGTGGTGGCAAGATCAAGTGCTGAAGCCAAATACAGGGCCATGGCACATGGAGTTTCAGAACTTCTCAAGATCCGTTCCCTATTAGAAGAAATTGGTGTACAGGCAAAAGAACCTATGATGCTATACTGTGATAACCAGGCAGCAATTAACATTGCCCATAACCCAGTCCAGCATGACCGAACTAAGCACATTGAAGTGGATAGACATTTTATCAGAGAAAGGGTAACTTCTGGARAAGTTTGTCTTCCATACATTGCTTCTGATCTGCAGCTCGCTRATGTTCTCACGAAAGGTGTTGCAAAGAACAAGCTGGAGCATGATCTACGTAAGTTGGGAATGTGTGACATTTACTCCCAACTTGAGGGGGAGTGTTGAGTTGGTCCGATTTGTTTTTATTTAGTTAGGAAGTTGTTGGGCTTTAGGCCCATTAGTTTATCTTTTTTTAAGTTGTGACTGTTTAGCTTTTAGTAGTCGCCCTACTAAGGGAATCCTTGTAATATCTCATCTTTTTAAGTTAAGTATAAATATAATGAGAGGGGGGCGGCTATGGTGGATTTCACAATCCTGGTTGACTTCCTACTCTCTTCTTCTCCTTTCTTCTCTATTGCTGAAATCTTCATCTTCCCCCTCTTTCCTTCACAAGAAACTCGACTAAATCTTCAATTAGTGATCTCTACTTAACTAAATCACACACTAATTCTGTGATGTGAGACCAACAACTCTAACACCAAATGATGTAGAACCAAATAACTCCAATACCAAATAATCTAAGATGGCAATGACCATAGTGTAAAAATAGGAAGATATTGATCAGTTAGAATAGGTTTTAGGAAAGATTCAAGGACCCAGACACAAAAAGGGATATAGAAGGTTCTAGCCTTCTAAGAATTATAGATTCTCTATAGGATGGTGGAAAATGAGAATAAATAAACTAGGTGTAGAAATAAAATTTTAATGAAACATCATAAAAATGTTTAGAATGATGGATTCCATAGGGTGATTTAATTTTAAAGCCTTCTAAGTAGCTTTTCTATAAAAGGACAAAAATCCTCTGATGCAAGGTTCAAAGTTTTGATATGTATTGGACCGTATCGGCTGATATGTATCATATCAGGGGCTTTCCGATATGCCCCTACAGTGGGTGTTTCGGGTCAGACCATGGTTCAAGGGGTAGACGGGACCTTAAATTGACCCCTCTGAACCAGATTGAGAAAAAAAAAAAACTAGAAAGAAAATGGAGAAGCAATCCTTGATACAGGCCGATATGCCCCTATCGACATATCAACCTGTATCGATATTTTGAACCTTGCTCTCATGAAAGAAATAGCCAAAATTCCCAAAACTAAGGTGTTGAATTATAATTTGTAGGATGAAGGATGATTAAGAACTATGTGGGAACCCAAATATAAAAGCAAGTAGAGACTATTTGGGTACAAAAGGATGAAAATGACTAAAATGAAGAAATTCAAAACTTTGATATAAACTAAAGAAAGCATACCTTTTATCAATTTTGATTCTTAGTATGTAAAAGAAAAATCAGTTTCAATTCTTCAGAGTTGTTGAATGAACTCTTTTGACGAAGAATTGTAAATTATTGACAGTCATAGTGGCTTCTAATAAAATTAGAAAGAAGATGTTATTCAATGGGGAACCTAGAATCACTATAAGGTTTATGAGAGTAACTTACCATAAGTAATAACAAAAGGTCATTATCCAATCTTAGTCGCAACTATCTGGGATCCTAGGAGGGGTGGACTGGACACAAAACAAACCTTTGTGCCTTTGTCGTTTTACTTTTTTATTATTTTATTTGTACACAAACAGGACACTCACAGGATTGTATGTGCACATACTTCTTGGGTTAACATTTTACCCTTACCCAATGTTGGTCCAAATTATCTAGGGCAGGGTTCAAAGTTATAATACGTATCTAGCCGTATCGACCGATACGTATCAAATCGGGGGCTTCTCGATATGCCCCTACAGTAGGTGTTTCAGGTCAGACCATGGTTCAAGGGGTAGACGGGCCTTAAACCGACCCCTCTGAACCAGATTGAAAAAAAAAAAAACTAGAAAAAAAATGGAGAAGTGAGCCTCGACACAGGCCGATATGCCCCTACCGGCACATTGGCCTGTACCAATATTTTGAACCTTGATCTGGGGTCTTGGGAGGGGTAGACTAGATAGATTTTGCACAAAGTGGCCACTTTCAGACTTTTACCTGTGTTCTCACGCTTGCCAGCCTGAGATTTTACCATTACACCAAGCACAGACCCCTATTTAGGGAACAATACGACAGATTTGAATTTTCTTAAAATTCTATCTACCTAATTTGATATGCTCTTCATAAGAGACAACCCCCTTGCTCAAGAATGATTCCCACAAAGAACCCTAAATAATTTGTTCAATTAATCAGGTGAAACTCTAGCTTCCACAAGTGCAGAAACTTTCATACCTGTCCAATTGAACCTTATTTAAAGCTAGGCTATAGGTGTCAGAACCCTTATCTTTGGCTCCTAGATCAATTGCCCTAAGCTCTTGAAACTTCAAATAACTGATCAAAATACGTGTACTCTATGAAAATACAAAAAGATGAAATTCATAAAACTACATATCTCAAACTATTTGTTATGATAAAAACTAAACCCTCAAACTCCTATAAGAATACTAACCGTCAACTCATTCAGCCTAGTAAAGCCCTAGTTTTGACCTGACCTGTGACTTCATCACTTCAATAGAAAGACTTCCATTGAAACTTTCAAAACCCCCACCAATATCATCTAGGAAATCAAGAGCTTTCTGCTCAGCTGAAACTAGCGATACCTGTTAAACTCTAGCTTAAGTGCAGAAACTTTCTACAGTGTTCACATTCAAATTGAACCTTATTAAAAGCTAGGCTACATGTGTCACAGCCCTTATCCTTGGCTCCTAGATCAATCGCCCTAAGCTCTTGAATCGTCCAAAACATCTGTAAGCTTAAATTTGGCAAAGTAACTTTTTCATGAAGTTCCTAAAATACTGTTTTGAATTAATAGATTTAAACATTATTTAATTAACTACAAACACAAAAAGATGAAATTCTTAAAACTCCATATCTCAAACTATTTATTACGATAACAACTAAACACTAAAACTCCAATAAGAATACTAACCATAAACTCTTTCAGCCCACTAAGCCCTAGTTTTAACCTGACTTCTGACTTCATCACCTCAATAGAAATACTGTCTACTTCCATTGAAACTTTCAAAACCTCACCAATATCCTCTAGACAGCCACAAACTTTCTCTTGGCAACCCCCCGCCCGCCAAAAAAAAAAATCATAGAGAACCTACTCCCAGAATAAAGTAACAAAAGAGTTTAAAAGAATGCTCAAAAAACAGAAAGCCATGTTGTAAAGGAGGGCCTTCAACTTGGTACCAAAATGGAAATGATCGAATCATCGAAGAGCCAAATGTGAACTGGAAGCAAAATGAACTAAAATTAAACTGGAAGGGAAAATTACTTCACTGCAAAACTAAAACTTTATCTATGTCAATATTGCCTATAAGTTTGGCGTCAAGAGAAAATAAGCTGCCAAGAAGACTTACAAGAAACCACTAAAAAGGCAAAAGAATCATGCCCAAAGCAGTGTAACCACAAAGAAAAGTAGAAGAGCCAGAATAAAACAGAGACTCACGATTGCCATAAATGCCTGGAGTGGAAACAGAAAGGAGAAAAGTAAGGTAGTTTTAAACCTACAGTTGATAAGACAAATGTAGGTATTTCTTTTATATATAAATGGGGAGATTTGGGATTCAGATTACCTTTCCTTGAGATTCAAACTTGAACGTTACGGTGAACCATGACAATCCTTTATCGACAAAAGGAGCAAGAGCAAGGGCCCTGCACAAGAAGCATGTCTTAAAATAAGTGGACAGAAGGCATTATATAGACATACACCATCAATTGCAAACAAGACATGTAAACTTGTCATTAGACTTGTTCATGGACCGGGCGGGCTCAGCTTTTGACAAAATATGAATGGGCCTAACCTGAAGCCCAAGCCCAGAATTGTGTAAAGCCAAGCCTGAGGCCTGGCCTATAAAAAGATCCTACTTGTCATTTCCAATACAGATTGATTTTTGGAATGCAGAATACTTGGAAAACTTGATCAGATTAGGGTTTTTAATCTAAAGAGAACCTGTAAATGGTTGATGAATACCAGTACCAAGACAGAAGAAAGAATGAGAAGAGAATCCTCTTAACGATGTGTGTGTGCAGCCCCATTCTTTATTATACACAATGACAAAAACACCCCTACCAACTACTAATGAGTGTACAAGTGAGACATAAAAAAGAAAAACACTAGTATGACACATCAGTATAAACAAATAAACAAAGAAATAAACATAGAAAGAACTTCATAACATTCCCCCTCCAACTGAGCATAGATATTAATTCTGCCCAGTTTGCATTACATAATGCCACAACCAAGATTTAGGGACTCCTTTTGAGTATATCTACTAATAAAAAAGCAATGAATGGAAGGTACACTTCACTAAAAATTACTCTCTTTTAGTGTTTGTCAACTTCAATATGCTTCATTCTATGTTGAATTGGATTATAGGCAGACGTAGATCCCACCTAAAATAATCT
Organism: Nelumbo nucifera; assembly: GCF_000365185.1. The sequence goes on along the minus strand of NW_010729119.1, from coordinate 4,118,028 downwards.
GAAATAAAATAGAAAATAGAAGGAAAGAAGAAGAAGAAGATGGAAGAGTGAGAAACAATGGAGAAAGAAGATGGAAGAAAAGGAAAGGAGGAAGAGGCACAATTATATGTATACCCTTAATAGGGCGGCAAGTAGATCTGTTCATGGGCCGGGCACGGGCTTGGCTTTTGCCAAAATTTGAATGGGGCTCAGCCCGAAGCCCGGCCCGTGAACAGGTCTACCAGCCAGCACTAAAAACAGTAATAACAGAAAGAAAACAGGCCCACTAACTAAGAAATACATGGACCAAAATAAATAAAATAATAATGTCCTATGGCTCATTCTGCCATCATCTCTCCACTCCCCCCCCTCAAGCTGAGCATGGATATCAATCATGCACAGCTTGCTTACATAGTGCTGTAACTTTTCCTTAGGGACACCCTTGGTCAAACATCTACTAACTGTTGATCTGAGGCACTGAAAGGAAGACAAACTTCTCTGGAAGCCACTCTTTCTCTTATAAAATGCCGGGTCTACCTCGATATGTTTTGTCCTATCATGTTGAACTGGATTGTGAGTTATGTTAATTGTAGCCTGGTTATCACAGTACAACATTAAGGGATTATCATATACAATACCCATGCCTAGAGAAGAGAATACTCTTTCTCACAATTCCCTTCAAGTAACAAACAACCCATTCTGCAACAGCCATATGTGTGTCTTTAGGGGCATGCATAAATTGGCTAATCACACTGACAGCATATGAGATATCTAGCCGTGTCATGCAAAAGGTATAGTAACTTCCCCAAAAGTCCTTGGAACACTCCCCTGCCCGCCAAGAGCTCACCATCATTAGTTGAAAGCTTATGGTTGGCATCAATAGGTGCAAAAGCAAGTTTGGCACCAAGTTTCTGAGTCTTCATAAGAAGATCTAATACATACTTTTGTTGGGAGATAAAGATGCCATCTTTAGACTTAACAACTTCAATTCCCAAGAAATATCCCAACTCCCCTAAGTCCTTAACTTCAAATTCTGAGGTAGATTTTTGGGTGCTTGAACTTCCTCTGTATCACTCCCTATAACCACAATAATATCAACATAAATAGCAAGGAAGGTAACCGAAGTATAGCCAAACTCAACAAGTGCAGCTCTGAATTTGTCAAACCAAGCTCGTGGGAATTGCTTGAGGCCATAAAGGTATTTCTTCAACTTGCACACCTTGCTCTTCATTTCCATACCATATATGCCTAGAGAAAGTGACATATAAACCTCTTCAATCAAGTCCCCATTTAAGAAGGACAACAACAAACTAATATAATGGCCAATCATAACTCACTACCAAGGAAAATAGAACTCTCATTGAGGTCATTTTAGCAACTAGTTAGAAGGTCTCCGTATAATCAACTCCATACACCTGAGTATAACCCTTGGCTACTAGCTAAGCCTCACACCTCTCATGGTGCCATCAGCATGATACTTGATGGTGAACACCTACTTACATTCCATTGGTTCCTTCTCATAAGGCATGTTGTGGGACTTAACAGTATGGGCTTCAGCCCATTTATGTTATGTTTTGTTTATTTCTTGTTAGGCTGTATTGTTCTGTACTGTTATTAAGAATGGGCCTAGGCCTTCTTTTATTTTGAATTACATTACCTCTTACTAATAGAGGGTAATATTGTCAACTCATGTATTATTGTTGCCCTAGTATAAATAACAATTTGATGGGTTGGACAGAGGGTGCCACCCTATTCTCCATTTCTGTTCTTCTTCTTCTTTCTTCCTCTCTTGATCAAGAATCTGAATACAAATATGGTGTTAGAGCTGTAATCTCCTCTTATTCTGCTCGTCTACCCTCTTCTTCACCTCCTCTTTCTTCTTAAACTTCTTTTATTGCTGGAACAACAAGAGAGAGTTGCTGCTGGCTGTGGTGAACTGAAGTTTTTTCTAGGGTTTTTTCCTGGAAAAAATCTCCAAGGAGGCCCAGAATAGTTGCTGGTATGCCCAGGTAAGGCAAGAAACTTTGAAGTAGTCATATGGACTTCTAGAGAAACCTGGTTAACAGGTCTAGCCGTTGGACTGTAAGGGGTATTGGTCCAGGAGGTTCGTGCTCTAGCCACTAAACTATAAGTAGCATCAGTCCAAGAGATTTGTGTGCTCTCTAGCCCAGTTTTTCTGGAGTTTTAGCAAAGGGAAGTGTTGTTTGACCTGTTCTACTATTCAAATAACAGTTTTTTGTGAGTTCGGGATGTCTTCCAACACAAGTGAAGTCTCATCTGGAGGTTCAAGGACTACAGACAATATTATTCATCTTGGAAATCCCATGGTACAGATTAATAATGTGAAACTAAATGAATACAACTATAGGGAATGGGTCATTTCAACAAGATGGTCCATGGTGAGCCATGGGCTGCAAGGTTACATTGATGGGAAGATTAAGGAGCACAAGGAAAACGATCCTAGTTACAGAAGTGGTGCAAGGAAAATGCAACTGTGATGTCATGGTTGCTAACCTCTATGACTCCTAAAATTGCAAGGATTGTTTAGCACTGTACCACAGCCCATAAGGTTTGGGAGAAACTGTACAACACTTGTGATCAAACGAAAAACATAGCAAGAATCTACAAGATAAATGAAGACATTTTTAGTTTGACTCAAGGAGACACGACTGTTGCAACTTATTTTGTTACACTAGAAAGTTTGTGGGAAGAACTTGATATCCACTTAGTCCTTGAGTGGGATAGCACCAAAGATATAGAAAGGCATGACAAGCAAATAGAAGGAAAATTTTTCAAGTTTCTTGCTAGTTAAGACCACTCATATGAAAGAATTAGAGCACAAATATTAGAGAGAGATGAACTTCCAGATCTGCATCATGTGTTTTATCTAATTAAGAATGAGGAGATGAGGAAAGAAATGGGAATTGATGTCTCTCTCTAGCCTATTGAGCAGTCTTCTCTTTTCCAGCAGCTCTAAGGGTGGAAAAGGGGTGGATAAGAAGAACTTGAAATGTTCTCACTGTGGAGGAGAGAAGCATACTAAGGATACTTGCTGGAGTCTTCATCCACACTTGAAACCAGCAGCCTTGAGGAAGGACAAGAAGACAAACAAGGATCCCAACTACAGTTCAGGTCAGGTTATGTAGCCAATGTAAATGTTGCAGATAGTGTTTCTAAGGGTAACAGTACTAGCTCTTCTAATGTGGGAAAAACTTCCCAGAATTTACAACCGAAGAGGTAGAAATCCTCAACTGGGCTATGGCTTGGTTGAAACAATCATCCATTGCTTCATTCTTATTTGTAAAAACAGATATAACATCTACCCTTAGTGCTATTCATTCTTCTTCATCAAACATTTGGGTTATTAGTTCAGGAGCTTTTGAACACATGACAAATTCATCCTCATTATTCACTTCTTACCATCTCTCATCAAGGCATGATACGGTAAAAATTGATGATGGATCTCTTCCCATTGTTTCTGGAAAGGGAGACATTCAGCTAGGAAAGGGGATCCCCCTCAAATCTGCCTTACATCTTCTAGATTTCACCACTAATTTACTCTGTCTCAAAAATTACCAAAACCCAACATTGTCTTGTTACCTTTATTACTGTTTTCTGAAAGATTGTAGCTGAAGTAGTAGAAGAGAGGTGAACGCAAACAAGTGCTGAGAATGTCGAACTTAGTAACCCAGTCGACAGTACTATTATTTATAGTAGATTACAATACAGTGTTACATGAAATGTCTGGAATGCCCCTGATTAGTGATGGGACACCCAGACTGCTTAAAACACTAAACAGACTTAGGCCCAATAACAAAGGCCCA
>NW_010729119.1:4018407-4092292 GCF_000365185.1 Nelumbo nucifera | reverse complement strand
AACCCTAGCCGTCAGCCCCTCATTCTATTTATAATTAACTTAAATATGAGATATTACAAAGATGCCCCTAGTAGGGCGGCAACTCAAACTAAGTACTTACAATTCTTTTAAAAACAAAATACTAAGGGGCCCAAGGCCCAACAACTTCTTAATTTAAAAGAAAACAAACTAAAACATAAATCGACCCACTCAACAGGTTCCATACAATCTGGATCTCTTCTTTGCAGGGGAAGTATATGAATTAAGGTTGGTTATTGAAGGGGAACACCCGACTGTCAGTACACACTAATTGTGACTTTGGATTTGATGAAGACCTAGGGTAGTCGGTAGAGATAGAAGAGTTACAAGACAGTGGCAGGAAATAGATTACAAGGGGAAGGAGGAGGAGGAAGAAGAATTCAGCAAGGAAAATGGTTGGAGGAGGATCCAAAGTGGGGAGAAGGCATGAAGGAGAGAGGGGAAGAAGGTGAACAATAGAGTTTGGGAAGACAAAGAGGCGGAATCAGGTGAGGGGTGTAAATTTAGAAAATAATAGGGAGGAAAAAGTAAAAGAGGAGATTTAAGAGCATCACGTGGGGGGATGGGGCCCAGTCAATCAAACTTTAGGGGTGGGTCTCAACAAAAGAAGGGAGCAAGGAACCCAGGAACCTAGACGGATTGAAAGACAGAAGGCCAAAGGAAAGGAGTTCAAGAAAGGAGGAGAAGAGTCGGCAGAAGACTGGCAAACAACGATATGAGGGAGAAGACACGAGAAAAAAATCAAAAGGAGGTTTCAATGGTCAGGAGTTAGCAAGAGACTACAAAAGACAAGGATGGATTCATCTGGTGCATAACAAGATACAAGTACAAGGGACAAAATGGAAGCACAATGGGTACTAGACCAGATAGACTTGGAGCTGAAGGAAAGAAGGTTGTTTGTGGATCTGAGGGAAGGCAAAACAAGGACCAAATAAAGGGAAGGAGGAACTAGGAAGAGATGTGGAATCCATCATTTCTATTGAAACGATAGAGGGACTCAACAATGAGGCAGATGCAAAGATAAGAAGTGAAGAGGGGGAAGAAAACCGATTGACAGAGGAAGGTGAGCCCTAGTTAATCAAGAAGCCAGCAAAGGTATTGAAGCTTTAGAGGTTCTGCAGACACCTACTTTTACAAGTGAGAAAAATAGAGGAAAAGACTCAGGTAAGTCAAAATTGCAGTGGAAAAATTCTTGGTAGTATAGAGAGAAGGAGAGGAAGGGGACATTGAGGGGGAAAAAAGTGATTCTGAGGAGGTGTAAGTGGACAAGAGTACAAGACATTCAAGGTAGAAAGGAAGGTTGATCTAGATAAGATGGTGGAAACGGAAGTCCAGGTTAGTAAAAACTTTGGGAATTTATTTCATTGGGGGCAAGGAGTTTGCGATGAAAACTTTAAGAGAAGTGGAAGAAAGAGGGAACAAAATTGCCCAGTTCAGAAAGAAGGATGAAGAGAAGAAAGGCAGATAGTAGTGGCAGAAGATATAGAGAAAAGTAATTGGGAAAAAAAAAGAAAGAAAAAAAGAAAATAGATAAAGGAATATTCTGGGGCTCCCCTGGTAATAGGGTGACAATGAGAGTCTGTTCTTGGAATATAAGAGGTTTAGGGGATAGGAGAAAAAGAGAAGCAGTTAGGAATTTCGTTAGGTGCGACAGAGCGGAGGTGCTGTTGCTGCAACAAGCAAAATTAGAAGGGATGAATGAGCAGCTGGTGTGGGAGATACGAGGTTCAAATAAGGGGATTGGATGGCTTTGGAATCTGAGTATCTTTCAGGAGGCTTGTTGTCAATTTGGGAAACAGGGGTGGTGACGAAGGTGAGAACTTTGAAGGGAAGCTTTTCTTTATCAATGGTGTTGGAGAGAGTTAACGGGGGGGAAGAGCGTTAGTGTCTATTGTATATGGACCAAACTGGATAGCGAAAGGGAGGGGTTGTGGATTGAGCTGGAGAACATGCATGAGGTGTGATGCAGTAGGGCTGGAACAAACTATCACAAGGCAGAAAGAGAGAGGGAGAGAGAGAGAGAGAGAGAGAGAGAGAAATCCCAAGGAATCACTCCAAGGGGTCCTAGAATCACTCCATACAGAAAACTTGCATGAGAGTTCTAAAGAAATCTTCAATAGCTTCAAAAAATCCACTCCTTGTCTTGTGCATCAAGAAACATAATAACTTTCTACCTACTAATGCAAATAAACTGAAATTTGAAAGAGAAGTAATACTAAGCTAGTGGAACAAGATGCTATAGCCCAAGCCCACATGGGACTGGTCAAAATGACGAATATACCCCTGACCAGACCACTCCAAGTCCCAAGAGTCTTCCCCATGCCAAATCAGAACCTGTTTGTTGGCCTTCTTTTTACAAGAATAGGTCTTATAATGCCTGGACCGATCCCCATCATCTCTCCCCGGCTTGAAAGAACTCGACCCTGGTGGGTTAATGGCATGATATTGCTCATAAAGTTCTGGATTAAGATCATACAAGTCTTCAGCTGTAATCCATGAACATGCTACAAGAGGTAGATTCTTCCACTTTGCAAGAAACTTTTGATAACCTCCACTTTCTGTAGAAATCAACTTCTCATCAAGGATGTCTTCAGGCACATTAGCAGATGGAACCAATGGCAGCTTAGGTAATGAAACTATGGGACAATCACTATGGCCACAATATGCACTTAGGTCTTCAACATTGAAGATTGGGCTCATTCCCATGCCGCTTGGCAGCTTTAGGACATAAGCAAGAGAACTGATTTTCTTAGTGATCTTGTAGGGACCTGCACTCTTGGAGTGAAGCTTCTTATAAAAGCCCTTAGGAAAGTGCTCAGGGTGTACACGCACCATAACCATATCACCCTCCTGAAAATCAGCTAGGCACCTAAGTAAATCAGCTTTGGCTTTGTATGCATCATTGCTAAGAGCAATCTTGCGTCGAACTTCATCATGGGTTTCTCTCATGTGGTGGGCAAAGCCTTCAGCCTCTATGCTTGTCCTAACCAAGGTTCAAAGTATCAGCCCATATCGGCCGATACGTATCGTTCCGGGACCCCTCCGATTCGCCTCCACCGGTTCAGGGGGGTGGAAGAGACCTAAACCGGCCCCCCTGAACCAATTTCGAAAAAATATAAAAAAAAAGTAAAAAAAAGGGTATCGATTCGCCCGATACGCCCCTACCAGCGTATTGGGCGTATTGATATTTTGAACCTTGGTCCTAACGTCTTGTGGCAATGACATTAAATCAATAAGCCTCATAGGCTGAATTCCAGTAACTATCTCAAAGGGACTTCTTCCATTTGACCTGTTAACTAAACTGTTTTAAGCAAATTCAGCCATAGATAGGATGAGATCCTACCTGGAATTATGGTCACCAACTAAGCAACATAGCAAATCACTGAGACTCGTATTAACTACCTTAGTTTGACCATTGGTCCGAGGATGGAAAGATAAGAACTTCAGTTTTGTACTGAGGAGTTTCTAAAGTGTCTTCCAAAAGTAACTCATAAACTTAGCATTGCAACCAGAAACAATAGTAACAGGAACACCATGTAAATGAACAATTTCCCTAAAGAATAGGTTTGCCACATTTAAGGCATATGATGTCCCGCTGCAAGGAATAAAGTGGACCATCTTTTAGAACCTACCTACCACAACATAAATTGAATCATGACCCCTTACTGTCTTGGGCAGACCTAGGACAAAATCCATAAAGAGGTTAGAGGTCTTGCCAAGGCTCATGTGGAATTGGTAAAGGGGTGTACAACCCTGTAATTTTCTTTCTCCCTTTTGCCAATTGACAAATTCTGCATTGTTTGATCACACAATCAACATCAGCCCTAAGGCTAGGCCAATAAAAGTGATCTTCTACCATAGCAATGGTCTTGTCTCAACTAAAATACCCAACAATTCCACCTATGTAACACTCCCAAATAACATAATCACGTAGTGAAGTGTTAGGAACACACACACAAGTTCCCTTGAATAAATAACCATCATGGATAGAAAAGCTAGGATATTCATATCGTCCAGCCTGTAAAGAACCATAAATGATGCTGAAATCCTTGCAACTAGCATAGTCTTGCTTCAACTGATTCAACCCCACAACCTGTACAGACATAGAATGAAGTATATACACCACTTGGCTCAATGCATCGACTACTTGGTTCTCGGCACCAGCTGTATGCTTAATCACAAAGCTATATTCTGCTAAAAATTCAGCCCATTTCTGATGTTGACTACTAAGATGCTTCTGAGATTTGAGATATTTGAATGCCTCATGATCTGAATACAAAACAAATTCTTGGGAAATTAAATAATGACGCCAATGTCAAAGACATTGCACAACAGCATAGAATTCCTTGTCATATGTGGAGTATATTTGTCTAGCTTCATTAAGCTTTTCACTGTGAAAAGCTATAGGATGTTGCTGCATAAGCATACCACCTATTCCAATAAAATTTCTCTTTATTGATCGGGAAAAAAAAAAACAAAGGTGGAGGGAGCTGGGAGAGTGAAAGATTTCAGACCTGTAAGTCTTATTTCTAGCCCATATAAAAATTTAGCAAAGGTATTTTCCATAAGATTAAACATGGTGCTACATTTGGTGTTGGGTCCAACACAAATGGCATCAATAAGAGGGAGACATATATTGGATGGAGTAGTAATTGCAAGTGAATGTATGAATGCAAGAATAAGGAGTGGTTTTTTGGGGGTGGTTTGTAAGATAGACATGGAAAAAGCTTATGATCATGTGGAGTGGGGATTCCTAGAGGAGGTGATGAGACTAATGGATTTTGGAGAAAAGTGGAGGAGTAGAGTGTTTGCATGCATTTCATCAGTGTCTTTCTTGGTGCTGGTGAATGGGATCTCTACTGAATTCTTTGAGTCTTCAAGAGGGTTTAGACAGGGGGACCCTTAATTTCCTTTGCTCTTTGTCTTAATGGTGGAGGTGCTAAGCAAGTTAATTGATAAGGGAGTGGAGGCTGGACTGCTTAGAGCTAGAGGCTTTAAGGTGGGAAGAGAAATCTTGATGATTTCTCATCTTCAATATGCAGATGACACTTGGATTTTTTTTATGCATCATCAGTGCAAGTACTGAATTTAAGGAGAAACCTTAAAGGGTTTGAAGTGCTTTCAGGTTTGAAGATTAATTTAAACAAAAGTATTATGATTGGAATAGGGAATGTGCTGCAAGATGTTATAGAAGAGTGTGACGCCTCTTGGATTGCCAAAGAGGGGAGCTTCCTTTCACTTATTTGGGCTTGCCTATTGGTGTGAAAGCTTCAGCACTTTCTACTTGGCAACCAGTGTTAGATAGAATTCACCAAAGACTCTAGGGGTGCAAATAAAATGGATCAGATCCAATTCAAATCCGAATTTGATCCGGTAAAAGCCAGATTTGGATACCTCCCTTGATCATAACAAATCAGATCAGATCCAGAAAGTTGATCCATTTAGCTAACGGATTAAATTTGAATATACCCCAATCAAATTCGATCCATTAGTTACTATAATATATATCATTATATTATGATATATTATCTATATCCTATCATCCAGTTTTTTTAATTACCATTAAAATTGAATCGGATTCAAAGCAGATATCTGATAAGATATTTGAATTTGAATTCGAATTATACTCTTGAAAATCCAATAAGTTATTATTGGATTCAGATCAGTCAGATTTCTTATCAGATAGGATCAGATATACCCTATACCAAATCCGATCCAATCTGTTTGCAGCCCTAAGAGACTGGCAGGTTGGAAGGGGAGGTATCTCTCATTTGAGAGGAAGATCACAATCATTAAAAGTGTCTTGTCAAATATACCCATCTACTATTTATCTCTATTGAAAACTCCAGCAGTAGTGAGCCAAAAAATTGAAAGGATGCAAAGAGATTTTCTGTGTAATATAAAAGTACCAAAAAAAAGGTTTCATTTAGTTAGGTGGGTTTGGGTTTGTAAGGCAAAGAAAGAAGGGGATTTGAGAATCAGAAGGATGAGAGCTTTTAATAAAGCCTTGTTGGGGAAGTGCGTGTAGAGGTTTGGGTGGGAGAGGAAGGCATTATGGAGGGTAATTGCAAGCAAATATGGGATGGTGAATTTTGGTTGGGATACGAGGGAGATATCTTCTTCTTATGGAGTGAGTGTTTGGAAGGGTATCATGAAATTCCAAGCTTCAGAAAAAGCTTGTGTTTCATGGAAGGTGGGAGATGGGTCTACTATTAGATTTGGGAGGATGAGTGGTTAAATGTGGGGAAGCTGTGTGAGGTCTGCCTTAGATCATATAGGCTGAGCAGAAAAATATCACAATTGCTAATTTTTTTGAATGGAGGCAGGGTAAGGCGTGCTGGTGCCCCTTTTTTAGAAGGCCTCTGCTGGATAGAGAGGTGGAAGAATGTGTAGTGCTTCTGGCCAGACTTCAAGAGACAGAGATCCAGTGTTGGTGTGAAAATTTTAATAAATTCTCATGCAACATAATTCACTCAATCAAGTGATTGAGTTTTTTTATTATTTTGGGTAAAGCCCATTCAGGGAATCATACGGATTGTTCCCCTTAATTACATCTCCACAAGAATAGTAGAGAACACCTTTTGATTCTGACTTGGAGAAATGAATGCATAGAACAAAAGAAAGGAACAATAGGGTACTTAAAAGAAATATTCATTTGCGTTTCTTTTACATCAAGTGTACAAGAATGAGAACAAAGAAAAAGAAAATACAACTGAGAAACTATACAACAATAAATTTATCTCTTTTCTTTTTGATACAAAGAAAATTTCATTCTAACTCCTTTCTTCACAATAATAGTTAATCAGATGAAATTCTGACTGTAGACAGCCTTAATCCTTGGATTTTTGCATATAAAAAAGGAACCATAGTAAATCAAACTGAATATTTTATTTAGACGGTTTTTATCCCTCTGTTCTCCATTTTCATTAGGGAACCATAATCAGCCCTTGAGAATTAGACTGTAGATGGTTTAATCCCTAACATTGTCTTGAAAGAGAGACCATAATCAACCAAGTAGAGGCACCTGGCTGTAGATGGTTTATTTCCCTCTATTTCCTTTCTCAAAAGAGAAAATAAAAGAGAGAGAAAGAAGGATACATAGTAGAAGACATATATAGGAAGTATTCACAAAGAGTACTTTCCTTTTTCTACCTGTAATTAGTGAGACTTTTCCCTCCTTGCCTTCCCTTGAGCACTTCTCTTTTCTTCTCTCTTTATCTTAGTTTTTCTTTAAAATCTCTTGAGAGATTTTTCTCCGAAGAGTCTGTCTATAGCTTCCCCTTAAGGAGCTTAAATAGGGAGTGGGGTAGTTATGTAACTACCTCCTCCTCCTCCTAGGTGAAGGACACCTGTCCCTCCCACTTAAAGAGAGGGAACTCCCACACGGGATACTTTCTTATAGTTTTGATAATTTGGCTAGCAAACTAGCCAACCCACTTATTTGGGTTATTAAATTATTAAATATTATTTGGATTAAAAAAATGCCTCCAACATCCAACCAGAAAGTTGAGAGAAAAAAAATGACAGATTTCAGTTAATTCTTTCTATAAAGCCTTAGTCAGGAATCAGGTGGAAATTCATCACATTGGAGGTGTGTGGGGTAACCCAATCCCCCCAAGAATTGAAGCTTTTGTGTGGCTGGTGGCAATGAACAGCATCCTTACTCAAGATCAGTTGAAAAATAGAGGTGTCTTTGGCTAACAGGAGCTCATATGTGAGATGGATTCAGAAGATGTAATGCACTTGTTGGTCAACTGTGTCTATGTGAGCTGTATTTGGTTATTCTACTTTCGCCTCTTCAACAAGGGCGAATGGGATCCTCAATCGCCTAAGGAAATCTTTGAAAAGTGGCCAAGAATCAATAGGGGGAAGAAGGCTAAATCATGTGGAGTAGTGTTCCATTTGCAGTGTGCTGGGAGTGTGGAAAGAAAAAAATAGAAGAATTTTCTCCAACAACGCAAGAGAGAAGGAACGACTTTGTGCTGAATTATTGGAATGGATGTTAACTCTCCCAGAATTCAGAGATGAAAGGAGAGAAAACTTTGGCTTGGATTTCTGGAACTTTTTGAGTCTTTGTTAATTGTTGCAAGGCTTTATGTTTCTGTCTGTTCTTTTGTTCTTCTTTATGTCTTATCCCAGTTAGCTGAATTGTGGGTGATGCCCTGTACTTTCTTCTCATTTAATGGATTTTCTTTTTTATTTATCTTCAAAAAAAAAAACCACCAAACACTCCTACCTGCCCTCCACCTTTTCTCCTTCTACCTTACCCCTCTCTTCTCCCTCCACCCCATCCCTGAATTCAGCCACCTCCCTCCTCCAACCCTTGAGAACAACCACCACTTGACTCAACAAAACCATCCCTAATCTATTTTTGCTGCCTAACAAAAAAACAAAAGAGAAGCAAGGCTACCCCGAATTCACACCTGCCGCCTTCTAATCCCTTTGAGATAAGGAAATAAAAGATCGCATCCCTCTATCAAAAGACCCCCATTAGACTCTTCGACTTCTCCCCTCTCAACATTTTCAACCACGTGGCCATCATCAAATAAAATGACCTCATCCCTCCTATCAAAATTACCTTATTGATGCTTGACCTTTCAAGACCATTGTCTTCAACCTCTGGCTGACTTTTCACCTCTCCAACAGAGACCACAATAGGAGAGAGGACGACATCCTTCCATTCCCCCATCTTCTCTTTCCTAGTCTCCAAGCTGCATGTGGACAAGACAGAGATCTTCGCTGCCCTCCAAAATGTCTAGTCTTCCCCTTCTAAGAACACATGCAAGTCAAGTTTCCCCTCCAAAGAACAACTCCAATGAAGTTGGAATTTTGTCCAAATCTTCACATTCCACTAAGATTCTGCAAAATCAATCGTCTCCCAACTTCTATTTTTGTCATCAAAGCTTAGAAAATTTCACATCTTTCTCTGATCATTGTGAAGGTCATCAGACCCCAAGCATGCAAGGGAATTCCCACAATACCTATCCACACCACCCTTTTTCTCCTTCAATTAAGAATCGACCCTGCTGCTGGGAACCACCAACCTAATCGTAAGTCAATCTCCCTTGTTTTCTCCCATTTTGAAACCAACACGTACTCTGCATCTTCCCTACTCTGAAACATAAACAGAGGCAGACCACTAACCCGATTTCTAACACCCACGACTCTTTCTTCACCCCATTCAAGCTTCGTCCATGCTTCAAACAGCTCTTTCTTCAACTTGATTCAATGAGACAAGCATTTAAGAGTTTCAACTTCTCATTCAAATTTTCAACCTGATTCACCTCAATCTGAACCCTAAACTTCTCAACCTCAACCACACCTTAAGAGATAAAGCAGTCAGCCCAATGGCTGGATTTAGAAATATACTGAACCTGCATTCCTGACATCTATAACACTTAGTACGTACAAAAAGTCATATGTCTTTTTCTTCCACTATCCATAATATCTCATCCCACCTTTAATATAATCATGTATCTCCAACATATGTTTCCTTTTTGTCTTCTATTTCCATTCCCAAACCTTTGACAGAGGCCAAGGCCCAACCTAAATGGAGGGATGATGTAAACCAAGATGGTTGCATTAATAAAGAACAACACATGGGAGTTGGTTGAGTTACCTAGAGGAAAGATCTGAGTTGGCTATAAATAAGTCTTTACAGTGAAGTAAAGATCAGATGGGAGCACAGAAAGGTACAAGGCAAGATTACTAGTAAACGAGTACACACAGACCTATAGGGTAGATTATGAGAAGACATTCTCACCTGTTGCTAACATGCCTAATATGTATGTTTTTATCATCTTTGGTTAGGCATTTTGAGTGGCCCTAACTATAGTTTGATGTCAAAAATGCATAATTAAATAGAGGTCTTAATGAAGAGGTCTACATGATATTGCCTCCAAGGTTTTATGATCAAGAGAGATATGGTATATAGTCCATAAACTTAAAAAGGCTTCATATGCCCTAAAATAATCTCCTCGTGCCTAGTTTAATAGATTTAGGAGAACACATTACAAAGGATTGGCTTTAAGCAATCACACTGTGATCAACAATTGTTTATCAAGAAGAATGGTGACTTGATTACTTTCCATATTGTGTATGTAGATGATATTATAATGACTCATAGTTGTCAAGGCAATGCCTAGGTGCCTAGGTGTCTAGGAACTTCTTCGGGCTCACCTCGCCCAAAACGCCATGGCATTTTCATACAAACTCTTCCACCAAAGTTCTGTTTGATTTTAATTGGAGGGAACTTCCAATCCATTATTACTTTGTCTTTCGCAGTGGAAGAGCTTGCTACTTCGAACCACGCCATCATGATATCAGCTACTGTCAACATTTGAAATGCTTCCAAACCTTTTACAAAGTGAGTTGTTTTTGTCTTTATGCTGTCTACAACATCTTCTAGGATCATGTACCTTTCCTTCAATATTCCTTCATTTCATTCTTCCCAATTTGTCCAGACAATTGTTGCCCTGACTGCCTTCCAAACTTTTTACCCCTCTCCCATTTTGTCTTGCCCTATTTCCCCCATTTGGAGAGGTCCCATCCCCCCCCCTAAAACTAGAAGGTTTTGCTGAGAAGTCTTGCATGATAAGCTCAATACCTATGAGAATCTCCTAAGGAGAAAATCCTATTGCCTTTTCTCCCCACACATTTTGCATTTTCCGCAAGGCAAGTGGTGAAAGTCATTCCATTTACTAATCAACTATCAATTTGCTAACAGCACTTTGAAGTTTTTCTTCTCTTTATTTGGATGCAGGTGAATACCCCCTTTCAGACCTACAGAGTTTCTTGCACCCTCCTTTTACTTGCCTCCTAGAAAAAGAGGCAAAGGAAAAATAATGTGATGTGTCAGAACTACCACTCTTTGTGCATTTGGGACAAAAGAAACTCAAGAATTTTCAGAGAGAAGTAGACCAAAGAAGTTGTTATGGAAAAAATTTGGTGAAGACAAGCATTTTTGAAAACTTTAGACGCTTTCACCATTTCATGATGGATGATACATGTAGAAATTGGTTGATTGTGGCCTCCTCTTCATCAGCTAACCCCAAGCAGAATCAGATATGGTGACTGCCCACTATTAAGACTTGAGCTGAATATTGATTAATGAAGAACCAGGGGCCATCTGGTATAAGGGTGTTTTCAGAAATGAGGAAGGAATTTGAGGAAACATTCAAGCAATCTACTCGGGTCCAAAGGGGGTTGGGGAGAGCAGAAATATAGGCAYTGGAGCAGGGTCTAAGGCTGGCCAACTCTCCCAATATCAAAGATTTACAGGTGGAGAGAGATTCCAAGGTTATAATGGCATGGGTAAGAAGAACAAAGTGGGTGCTTCGAAATATGGGCATATGATATACGAGATGGAGAGTTTTTTCCCAGTTTCCCGTATTCATGACTGTATCCGTATCCAAAACTGGGCATCATAGCTGAAAACCTAAAATCAGTAGATTCTTTTGCATTGTCAAATATCACAAGATCAAATTGTTATGCCTAAGAAATGGACCAAATTATTAAGATAAAGGTATCAATTTCAACTCACCAGACAGAGAGAAATGTCGTAAGATAATAAACAGTATTCAGTAGCCCATATGACAAAATACCAGCAATGCCATATCTCCTCAGCTTCTTCAGTGTCCTGAGAAAACCGTTTTCAATGTAATTCTAATGCATAGTTACTTTACCAATAAACAATAATAACACACCAACATGGGGTTATTGCTTGGTGTAATAGTAAAACAATGGGATGACAAACATGAGAATACAAGCCCAAGTCTAAGAGCAACTACTTTGTCAACAATAAAGCATGGATGCCATTCACTTCCGGTTCTCAAACAAAGGAAAGAAAGAAAAAGAGATAAATAAAAGCAAATGGTTTTGACGAACTACATTTGGAAGGTTCATAAATGATAGTACAATAAAATAAAAAAATAAAAAATAAATAAACATGATACAGAACAAAAAAGTGAGAAAAAAAAATAACTTGGTAAATTTACAAGATCTAGGTTAACCCGACATCACAAAAGGATATTATGTCCAGCAATTTTTCTATCAATAACATAAAAGTATTGTATTTACAAGTAAAATTCTGGTAAAACTGTCAAGTTTCAAAGTTGAATGTAAAGTAAATGAAAATGGATCAACCCAATACCATCAATCAAGTCCCTATTCTACAGAACTTTCCACCTTTAAAAATAAAGCCATAGAATAATATGAAATGCAAAAGGACTATGAAAAGGAAAAAAGTCCACATCATAGTTTTCAAGGCGTCTAGGCAATTCTGGGCGACACTGGGGCGCCTAGGCGATAAAAATTTTAAAATATAAAAATTTGACTTTTGGCTAGTTTCCTAGTTTTATATACCATTCAGCATGTATGTTAATTGAAAAAATAGCAATTCTCTTTATTAAGATCATTAAATTTCCTCTAAAAATGTGGCAAATCATCACATCTAAAAGATAAAAATCTTTTACATATATTAATTTCATTATTTTCAAAAATAATACTACTGTAATAAAGTATTTAATAGAGAATATTCATATCAATTAGCAGCTAAAGATGGTTATCAACTTTATATGATAAATATTCAAGATGGAAAGTAAAATAGGAAAAAAACAAGGATGGAGTTTCTGTTTTATTTTATTAGAGAGAGAGAGAGAATAGAAAAAATAACTTTATTATTCTATTCTTTCTTTCCTCTTTCTTTTCTTTCTTTCTTTCTTTCTTTCTTTTTCTCTTCTCAAAACCCTTTGATCTTTTAAATTTCAATAGTAAAACATTAAAACAAAGTATAATTGATATATATATGGCATATAATAAAATGTATTAACACATACATCAATAAGATACAGCAATATAAATGATATTATAAAAGGTGCCCGCCTTGTCATTTTTGTCGCCTAGGTGGGCGCCTAGTCGCCTAGAAGGGCATCTAGTTGCTAAAAGTCAAGGCTTTTGGGCTAGGCGCCCTTGGCTGGGCGCCTAGGCGACACCTTGACAACTATGACTCCACATGGATGAATTTCTAGGGATAAGATCAAGCACCACCTGTAGTGTAATCAAACTTAACTTCTTAATTAAACTATAAAGTGGCATAAATGTGCCATGATAAAACCTAAGTTACAACTTCCAACAGTTCTCAGGAGACCACAATTCGGTTTTCTTAACTTATAAAACCTAAGATAACTCCATTGATTTTTTACAGGATTGTTCTAAATATGGAAAATGTATGACAAAGGAGAGACTGGGGGTACAGTGAAGGATTTGGAAGAGGCAAAATTTTGCAACTTATCTGTAGAAAGAATAGGTCGAATGGGCCTTTGTGGTTTTATTTCTTTTAATTTATGTTTTAAGCTTATGTTCTTTTAGTTATGGACCTCTTTTTGTTTGTTTTATTAGTTCTTATTGCTGGCTGCCCTATTAAGGGAACCTAAGGAATTGTACTCAGTTTTAGATTGAGAAATAAAAGACATCTTGAGGGGATTGAGAAGGGATCAAACATCTTCTCTTCTCTCTTCCTTCCTCTTCTTCTTCCACAAGCTTTTGCTGAAATCTTCTCTTCTTTCTTTCTTTTCTTTTTTCTATAGTTTTCTGATTTACAGCAGGTGTGTTTCACAACTTGGTTTTAGAGTGGGAAAAAAAGATATTGGACTTCATAAGAAACCACCAAGTTCAAGCTCAACAAGGCCAGAGATGGTTTATATAAGAGAGAAGCTTACCACATGATACAAGAGACTTGATCAGTTTGGATAGGATGGGAGTTCCAAACTTACAAATTGTGTATATTAAACAAAAACATACATAGAGAGATTTGACAGCAAATAGGTTTGGGGTAATACATTCCCCTCCAAGGATTGTTTTAGAAAAATGAGGTTTGGCCCTCCACCTGTAGCCTGTAGTTAATTTAGGGGTTAAAAAAATGTAGAGTCATGAGTTTATGTATACTTATATTTACCTGAGAGGAGCTTTGTCCTTGTACTTGTACAGTAATATTATAAGAGCTATAGACCTAAGCGGCTGGCCCAAGGTTTTTCAGTAGCCCTTGCTTTCCTCTTCTTCTTCTTCACCTTACTTCTTTGTCATCTACTCTTGATCACCACACACAGACCACTCAACATTCCATTTGCACATTCTATGCCAAAGATGCAAAAAGGAACAAAAAGAAGGCAACTAGGCTAAAGGCAAGCAAAGCTAGCCCAGCAACCTCTGGCTGTCAACAAGGAGTCAGCTAGTAATAGCAGCTTCAAAAACATTCTGACCTTAATATTTATTTCCACTTAAGGTCAATTCTTCATGATCTTGAGTTCCATTGCATTAATGAATCTAGTTATTCCTAAACCAAGAATTCTATTTTCTTCTTTTTCTAGCACAATTTCTTTATTAGTAATCAACCCTACTTAATATGTTATAGACTTATAGTTACGTTTCAAAATTTACCTTCATTTGAAAGGACAATAATTAGACTCACCATCACCAAATTATAAATGAAATTCAGCAGCCTGTAGTTTGGAAAAATTACATGGTAAGGCAAATAGTAAGTACTCATTGGATGTAAAGGTTTTAGCTTTCTGGCTTGTGCTTTTCTCCTTCATGCCTGAAAACAAAGTAAGAATGTCAGTTCTGAGTAAAAAATCTGAAACAATAAGTAAATATTAGTAAGATAGAGCATGACATTTGGATTTTAGCTTAAGCTTGCAACTCAGCAATGTCCTATTTATGCAGTGAAGAAAAACTTGTAGAAGCTAATATTACCCTCATGATCAGAAGAAGAGCCACGATGACCATCTTCTAAAATATCATAAGTCTGACCTTGACACAAAAGACGGAACATAAACATGAGATGTTAGCATATAAATTTGAAACTAGGAAAACTAATGTGGATAATAAGATGGATAAATCAATTCAATGCTCCCATGACAAAAACTCTTAGAGCTAAGAAAACTAAAAGCAAAAGAAAACAAGAAATCACTTTGAAATAAAAASCCGGGTCATACATGCACAGAAAGATATGCAGTGGTAAAACAGAACAGATCCAACCCAAATAAATGTTTAAGATAAATTATAATGTTATATATGCATGGTACAAAGAAAACCAAAATGATAGTAAGTTAACTCATCATGCCAGCATCAAAGCGTCTAAAACACGCATTGCATGATGCCTTCATAAATAGGTGTCATTTCCATGTTGGGCACTTCAATTTTTAGTATAAATTCCATGCCCCACCACCTTCACTCAATTTATGGGGTTGCCATGTGATGCAGCCCACACGATCCAAGACCATGACTCCAGAATCAGTGAAGAAGAAGGACCCACCACATGAAGCTTTTAGATCACCATAAGGCTACGGGAACCATCAAACAAGCATGCCTATCGCTACTCGCTGCTCCGTTGACCCGCATTACTGAGATTGCAAACACAGGTCCCAGTCCCACCTACCCTGATCTCACCAATGTCAAACTCGTGACAACCACAACATTACCCAGAGCCTGCTTGTGAGATCGCATCCCTCCATTTTGCAATCTTGCCGCATGAGAGCTTCGACAGAAACCCAGCATGCACAGTGAACATTGATCATAGTCTTCTGTCCTCAGCGCAGATCCTGCCGACCAAACCTACCTACCGATCACAAGTTTATCTACTTGTTGTTTAACCATTTTTGTATGATGTTTTAGCGCCAAAAGTTGCAACCCTTTTCAAGCTCAGCAGTATAAAAGGCTGCCCAAATACTTGTTAGTTATCACTCTTGAATACAGCTGCTTGAGTTTTTCCTTCAAGCATTCTATTTTTATAAATGACTTTAAATTTTATTGAGGCTGAAAAATATAACTATTACAAGCATCCCTTAGACAGGCACACGATGCTACCTCTCTATAACCAAAACAAAAACATTACAAGTGAGCCCAAAGCAAAGACAGCCTATCCACCCCTTGCTTAGCTAGAGTATCCGCTAACCCATTTGCCAATTTCCTCACCCATTGTATCCTCAAGTTCATATTCTCGATGATCCATTTAAATTATTTTCTCACCCCTATAGCACCATATTACAGACTGGATCATTTAGCCAACCCACCACCAATTCTTAGTCCTCTTCAATCACCACATTGGGCTATATTCAATTCATTAACAATTTGTACTCCTTGGAAAGCTGCAAGCAGTTCTGCCTTCAGAGAGTCCCCAAACCCCACTGGAGAAAACAATTTTATCAGTTTACCTTCCATATCTCGCAAAACCCCTCCTATACCATCAGGTCTTGGATTACCCCTGCTACTCCCATCATAATTCAACTTCACATAGCCTTCAAGTGGAGGTAGCCATACAACACTTGCTCTTTCCTTTCTTGAAGAACTTCTTGCAACTACTTCCCAATTCCTCCAAATATTATCAAGGAAAAACTGAAAACAGGTCCAAAGATTTGATCTAGTGAATCACCCTAATCAACACACAATCCCCCATCTCTTCCTTGCTTTTTTCCTTCTCAGAGAATATTCTGACATTCCTCTCTTCCCAAATGGTCCAAACCAGGGCTGCTCTACATACCTCCACATTATTCTTCCCCTCTTTTTTGGCCATGTAAACATAGAAAGATCAAACAGCATGTTAGCCTCTGTTGGTAAAGACTACCTGCACCCAAACAAGGAAAAAAACCAATTCCAAATATTTGCAACAAAGGCACAAGATACCAGTATGTGAAAGCAACTCTCATTATCAGATCTGCACAAAACACACCAGTTTGGAGAGAGACATAAATTGGGTCTCCTCTTTTGTAGCATTTCCAAAGTATTAATCTTCCCATAAACTATTTCCCAACAAAAGGCTCTTAATTTAGGGGGAATGGGTTTGCACCAGAGCTCTTTCAAGGGTGTAATAAGAATGGGCAGAATGGACCTTAGTTCCTTTCTTTTATTTCAGTTATGTTTATGCTTAGGTTCTTTTAAGTAGTGGACCTTAGTTATGGACTGTTTTGTTTTTTTATTATTTCTTTAGTGTCAGCCGCCCTATTAAGGGTATTCATGGAATCGTACTCAGATTAGAATTAAAGAAATAAAAGATATCTTTGGGGGGGATGGAGAGAGGGATCGAACTCTTCTCTTCTCTCTTTTCTTCTCTCCTCTCTTCTCTCTTCTCTTCTCTCTTCTCTACTCTCTTCCCTTCTCTTCTTCGCTCATCTTCTTCCACAACCATCTGCTGAAACTTCTTTTCTTTTCTTTTTTTTTTCTTTTCTTTTCTTTTCTGAATTATTACAGGGGTCTTCTACAACTAAGGGAAACAAAGGATAGGGCAAAGAATTACAAAGATATTTGAAAAAAAAAAAAAAAAAACACATGAAAACAAACCCTTAGGTGAGGAGCCCAAATATGCTTATCTGCCTTCAAGCATTCGATCTCTTTCCCTCCCTCTCTTGGTGGACTTGTTTTAGAGCCACAAAGAACCCCAAAATCCTACATTGTCTACTTGAGTAAAGACATAATTCACTACCTTGACGCACTGCAAAAGCTAGAGATTAGTGTTATTTTGCTGCTTCAATTTAACAACTGTTGTAGTGTTTCCATAGTTACAGTCAGCTGACATCTGCAAGACTCACTCCTTTAGAGAAATACCATTCGCAACACCATGTCTATGCAAATGAATGTACAAAAGCAAGTATTCTATATGCAGATCCTACAACTTATAGCTGCCAATGGCTCGAGTCTGGTTTGGGACAGGGTGGACCAATCCCAAACCAATTGTTAAGCGGTCCTATAATATAGACCCAAAAACAAAGTCAATTATTAGTCAGGATAATCAGGCTTGACCCTACAATGCTTGACAACTATGATTGCCTACAATAATAACAACTTGGAACTTCATTTTTTATAATATAACCTTAATAAAAACTTAAAGTAAATGGTAAACTGTTTATATGTTGGTAAGACAAGTTTTTTTAACCAAAATTATCTTACATACTGTTAGGGCAATTCGTGTTCCCGTGTTGTGTACGTATTGTGTCAAGATAGGGGTATTCAAATATATGGGGTTGATACAACACAACACGATTAATTAATCATGTCAAATTTTCAAACATGAACATGGCTTGTTTATTACACACATAACATGACATGACTTGCATAATCCAAATTAGCATGATTAACTTGTTTAATTCTATACTAAACCATGCATATAACCTGAATTAACACGAAATCAACATGATCAACTTACTTAAATTAAACAATAAATAGATTTACAGTCCATTTGTTTCCTGGAATAGGTGCCTGGAACCAGAATCGGAATGGCCTGTTCCAATTCCAATTGTTTGTTTGGCAGGAATGGGATTTTGATTCCCATTCTGGGTGGAACGACATTCCCTCATATGGGGGAATTGTCATTCCAGCCCCCCCTAGGGAATGGAATTTCCATTCCAAAGTCTGTCAAGAAGTAAAGAACTCATGACAGAAAACCCCGAACCTTAACATTAATAAAATAATAAAATGTTATTAAATTAATAATAAAATAATAAAGCTGCCTATGGAGAAACATCCACAACCTTACAAGGTTGCTTGGTTCCAAAAAGGTGTGGAGTTTCCCATTACTTCACATTGCCTTGTAAGATTTACTTTTGGTGATAAATATGATGATGAAACATTTTCTAGGCTCAATTGTAATTGTTTTTCCCACCTGTTGGGTGGACTTCTTGGATGGGAGAGTTAAGAAAGTTTATCTCCCCTTTCATGTACCAAATCCTTAATTCTATTAATGGAAAGCCATTTGTTATTGATCAAATATATATATATATGATGAAGCATGGCAACGTGGCTCCTATGGATGTTTGTCATTTACTTTTGTGAAGACCTTGGTTATATGATCACAAAATGGTGCATCTTACGGATGCCAATAATTACACCAACCAGAAGGAGGAAGAAGATCACTTTGCATCCTATGAAGGAGGAAGCTACAAATCCTTTAAGGACAGCAAGGTTGCAAGTTACCTTTCAGCCTATAAATTGAGAAGGAATGCAAGAAGTCAGGCGTGATATATATGCTGGTTGTTAGGAGTTTAATGGCTAACCATCTGGAAGAGTTGATAAAAATCCCTAAGGAAGTGCAGCCATTACTAGAACAATTTGATGAGCTTGTTAATTGGGGAGTTATCAAGTGAAGAGAAGGGGATGACCTGATTGCAAAGGGGTTGATTCGTGAAAGCAAAAGCCCATGTGCAGTTCCAGATAAGTTTTGTCCCAACCATATGGAGTCAGCAAGAAAGCCATTTACCTAACTTAAGAAATTTTTGTAAGAACCCTTTGTCTTGACTGCATAGCACTTCAATGAAGAAAGATTACTTGTTATTTTAAATGAATGGTGTGAAAATATGGTATTACAGAGACAAAAATACAGCAAAATATAGGCTGTGGCAAAGGCTTTAGTTTCGGAAATTGGGACAATTTCATTTTCTTTTATTCGTAGGCAGTTTAATATATTATCACATGAATTAGCTGCTTGGTGTTATCATTCAGGTCTTGAAGGGGAATGGATTTCCTCCCCTCCTAGTTGTATTCGACATCTTTTACTGAATTAATTCTATGTTGAAAGCAAAAGAAATGCAAGGTTTTCCGCTATTAATCCATGGGCTGCAAAAGCTTTTTTTTTTTTGATCAATATCTGAGTTCACTGAATTGTAATCATAATCTTTTTTAATAAAATAAAATGAAATGGGTTTTCCTTGATAGCATTTTGATTGATGAAACCTCAACTTTAACTTCTCAGAAAAAAAGAGAAATTGTAGAAAGAGAAGATATTTAAAAACAAAATAATTCACTTTTTGTAACTTGTATGCCATCACCTCATGATAGGCCGTAGTATTGATTGGAGCAAACGACTTCAGGTGCTACTCTTCATACAAAAATCCCTTTTAATTTATAAGAACTTATGCCATTATAAAAGAAACGAATATTGAATTACTGACAGGCAAACGAAAATGAAGAATTTCCTAACAATGAAAGTAAAACTACAGAGCAAGACTTGCAATTTTACAATGAAAACAGTAAACTCACGTCGCCATTGCCGGTGGTTGAGCAAAGACGTTGAGGTATGTACTGCTTCTTTGAAGCACTTCTCGGATGCAGAAAGTAAAAGCGCGTGAAAACCCTAGACATTTTGAGACACTGAGATAACAGATTCGTCAGAATCAGATACACGAGTGGAGTAAGAGGGCGAAAAACCTAGAAGTGGCATTGACTTACCTCTCGGTGAGATGCCGGAATCTGCCTTCCGGAGATTCTTAGAGGGAAAGACATTAGCGCGGCCGGAACTCGGAAGACGAGAAGAGGAAAGCGGTTACTGGACAAACAAAATAGTGGCGTGAATGCCATCGGTATCAGTTATCAACTGTATCAGAAGTCTGGAGTCTGCATGGTTCAAAGTTCAAACTTGCCAGTAATGAGTGCCGGACTGCCGGGTGGCAATGGATATCCAATTGGCCTACGGATATACACGTACCCGATTACAATGCCCGTGTGGCCGTGTCCACCAACTTTAGACCATTCTTATAATTTGGGCCAACCCAGGTTGGGATGCAAACAGATCGGGTAGGATTTCGAACCATGGTATATCCGAAACCGATCCGATGGTACGTAATCTGAGATTCAATCCAAAAATCCGGTCGGATCTCATAATGGGTGATTCGAATCCGAGTGCGCTAATGATGCTGGATATCTGAATATGATTCTATCTGATTTAAATTCTGAAAAATGTTAATAAATTATTAAAAGAAAAAGTAATAGTTTATATAAAAAGAAAAACAAAAACTAAGTACTTTTTCTTAATTATTTTTATAAAAAATTACAAAAATGCAATATAAATATATTTATAAATAAATATATTAATATATACATATATTTTTATAAATAAACATGTTTATAAATATATAAATGTATTTTCAATCAAATCCTATTATTCAACTCAATAAGATCCAAAAAATCTGATATAGGGTTATTCAAATCCAAGAAAAATATTATCGGATTCAGATCGGGCTTGATCCATTTGCACCCCCAAACCCAAGTCTCCAAAATGAACAAGTACAACTTATGGGTGACCATGGGCTGGTACTAAACCGACCTTTAGCACTTATGCTAAGGGTCTTGGTCGCATGGCCATAGTGTAAATATCCCTTTTCTGCATATTTTATTATTTTGTTTTTCTACAGTACCTCGAGAAACATCTCAACCAATTTTGGGGCATTTCTGAAATTTTACAAAATTTAAACCTCCAAGTTAACCTAATCCAAATCCACAGATATATAGATCCAAAGTTCTGAATCAAGTTGCACCAATACCATCCAAATCCAGCATTCTTATCCCTCCAGTCTAAGACCCAAAATCAAAATTGATTCTATCATCCATTTCAAATCTTTCTGATCACAAACTTAATTTTACATTAAATCTGATATCAAACCCCGTAGATATGCAAAGCCTCAAATTTCGTATCTAATAATATCAAAATCATCCAAATCCAACACTATTTACCCCTTTATCTTAATATCTGAATTTAGAAATAATCATAATCTTTCATTTGGAATCTCTTTCAATCCAAGGCCCAACCCACACCAAATTCAACATTAGTCGCATTCCTAAACTAAACCAACCTCCTTGAACCTCTCTTACAAAACATCCGATCAAACCTAAAATCCACTATCCATATAGTCTAATCAATCTATAACCCTCCAATTGGAATCCAACATGGTTGACCTTGTCCCGATCATCAAATCAAATCTCACCATCATAAAGGCCGCTTTGATCCAAGTCCTAGGGCACTAAAATCAGATTTCTTAAAGTCCCATATCACCCCGCTAAAAAACTTGATTTGCACAACAAATGAGAGTCCTTCATTTGGAATCTTCAAAATAAATTAAACTTGGGATCCACATGGCCAAGTCCTCCCTTCCACTTTAAATGTCAAAGGCCGGCAATATTTGAATATATGCATAAAAATATGGGGCGAGCCAACTGATGGTGGCTCGGTTGGTAGGTTCTTTGACTCTTTGGAGTAGAGACATGGGATCAAATCCCGCAGCCACCAAGGGTTGGGGAGGGTTAAGGGAAAGGGAATGGGCTACCCCCTGTTGTGTAGCCCCATGGAGTAAAAAAAAATTAAAATATGGGGCGAGATTAATAATCAATTAGGCCAAACACCTCCATATGGAAAGTCTCATTTTACTTCACTCCATTTGGTTCCCTAGAATAAGTGCCTCAAATCATAATTGGAATGGTCCATTCCGGTTCCAATTGTTTGTTTGGTTGGAATGGCATTCTAGTTCCCATTCTTAGCAGAACGAGATTCCTCCAAACTTAATGTCAATAAATTAATAGATTATATTAAATAAATTATATTATATTTTAATAAAATATATTCATAAAATACTAAGATATTAAATATATTCATAAATTATTGATAAATACTAAGATATTAATTACTAAGTACCAATGCAATAATAATAACAAAGTACTAATAAAATAATAATTATATATTCATAAAACATTAACAAAATAATAATGAAATAAAAAATGGACTAATACAAAATTCAAAATTTTTAGTTGATTATGATTCCCACCCCAAATGAATCAAATAGCAACAGTCGGAATCCAATTTTGATTCCTGATTGAACCAAATAAACATCAGAATAGGTGATTTTTTTATTTTGATTCTCAAGGATTCTAATTTCAAATTCGATCCCATTCGAAGCAAACAGACACTAAGACTTTCCACCATTTTCCCCAATATCTCACAAATCCTCTTGCCTTCTTCAGCCAGCGCTTCCATCCCATCTCCCACATCAATTTTTCCTTCAAAATACCCTTAATCCTCACCCTCCATTTCCAAACCCAACAAACCCCAACCATTGATCAAAATATAAAAACTTCCCTAGAGTTCTATAAATACCACCCTTTATCCCATCTAAAGAGATGAATAGACATAAACCTATAGAATACTCAATCGCATCCAACTCTTTCCTTACTCCCTCTCATCTAAACGGTACCCATCCATCCATTTCCAAACCCAACAAACCCCAACCATTGATCAAAATATAAAAACTTCCCTAGAGTTCTATAAATACCACCCTTTATCCCATCTAAAGAGATGAATAGACATAAACCTATAGAATACTCAATCACATCCAACTCTTTCCTTACTCCCTCTCATCTAAACGGTACCCATCCAGTGAGATTGGCTAATTCCCTATGGTTTAGATAAGTTTGTATTGTTTTTTTGTATCTTAATGCTAAATTGTTTTGTTATTTTTTTAAATTTTATGGTTTGTAATTATTTTTAAGTAAAAACATTTTTTTGGTTTGTAATTTCAGAATAAAGTTGGTTAAGGGTAAATTTGGTATTTAAAGAAAATTAATGCATTACATCAACAATTTCTATTTTGAATGCTAATAGAAGGAAAGTATCTATGTTTTTTTCAAAACAATATGGAAGGTTTTGTTAAGGTCGAAACATATATAGGGGAGGTTCATAGGATTCTTAGAAAACCCAAGGAGGTTTTTTATAATTTCCCTATTTTTAAATAGAACTTAAGTTGATCTTAAATTAATTAAACTATATTTAAGGTTAATAAATTTTTATTAATTGTTCTTTTTAATAATCGATATCAAATTTAATTAATTATATTATATTTTTATTTTTAAGGGATTTTAAGTTTATTAGTAAAAATTAATTATAAAACTATAATAATTGATAGATAATTTTGTATTAGTTTTATCTTAATTTTAAATGGATATTAGTTTTTAACTTATCTTATTTAATTTTTATTATATTTATAAAA
This sequence comes from Nelumbo nucifera, assembly GCF_000365185.1. The sequence continues at coordinate 4,068,476 of NW_010729119.1, read as the reverse complement.
ATAATTTTTATCAATAATAATAATAATTAATATTTTTATCTTATTTAAGTAATTTAATAAATTATTTTTAATATAGTTAATTAATTTTTATTATTTTAAATGGAATATAAATGGATTATAATTTTCGTGATGTTTTATTGAATGTTTTCAACTCATCTTTGACTCAAACAATTAAACCATCACTCGACCTTATTTCTAATCATGGGTTTCCTATAACCTACTATTTTGTCAAAAATCATTGATTTGGTCAAAACTTGTTCAACTTAGGCAGTTGAACCGTTAACCCTTTTGATCTAGTCATTGGGTCATGGGTTACAATCTACAAATTATTGAAAACATCTAGAAGACTTAACTTTGTGATTAGTTGTTTGATTGAGGTGATCCTTTTTATTTTGGCCAACTTTTTATGATCTTTGCAACTCCATCATACAAAATAATACTAATTTTGTGGCCTCAATTTTTAATTTCTAGCTCTTTTATTTATAGAAAAATAAAAAATATATATAAATTGAACATACAATAATACACACAAAATGTAATTTGCATATGGACGATGTGTTATGGTTTGATTTGTCAAACCCAAACAATTGAACCATCGACCTGTGACTTAGCGGCAAAAAACTATTAAGCCTCCAAGTCCAATTTCAAAACACTGTTTTATTTGTTTAGTGAATTAAACAATTAGTATTTATTTCAAAATATAAACTACTTAATTAATTATCCTATAGATTAATCATCTTTTAAATTGAAGTAGATCATTTAGCCTAATAATATATCATTAAATATCGCCATTTTGAATTCACATCGGCACTCCACAGCACATCCCGACCGTGTATTGGGAACGTCTCCTAATGATAAGTACGAGAGATGTTGCCAATGCACGTTGAGATGTACATGTGGGGTGCCTTGTGTGGGGCACCAATTTGAGTTCCTCCATTTCAATGTAACTATTTTTATTGATAATTGTAATTTAATATATATATATATATATATATAAATATCTAATATATATATAATTATAGTTAAATTGAAATGGATATAGGTAGAGATAAAGTTAATGAATTTTAGGCAATTTAATGGAGTAATGAAGAGGAGAGAGAATTTATAGAATGAGTTGTTGAATGAGAGAATTAATGACATAATTAATGAGAAAGAGGATAGAAAGTTAATGGTGAGTTAATGAAAAGAGATAAAAAGTTTTAAAGATTATTGGCCACTTGAATTATTTTGATTAATTTTAAAATGAGAAATTTAAAAAAAAAAAGAAAATCAGCCATCTTTGCTAGAGAAGAGTGGAAGATTATTTTATATTTCTTAGGATGACCAATTCATTATAAAGACCGTGGAAAATCTGAGGTAAAAGTTTAGTTTTCTACCCTCTTTGAGGTAAATGTTAATTTCCTATTCTATTTCTTTAAGTAAGAATCATGGGTTAAATGCTTTCTTTGCCCTTTCTATTCTATTATGAGTACAAGTTGACTATATATGGTACTCAAGAATGCCAAGGTTAATGGGTCCCATGTAGGTAGTGATTTTCCTTTTTTCTCTTTTATAAAAATTTAAATACTTTTTTATTAAATTTTAGCATACAAATTTTGTGGATTGATCAAAATTTCTTGACCATAGGGGCCTTACATGTTAATATTGCAATCAATTGCTAGTATTATGTAAAATATCTATCTCTTATTTCTTTTTTATCATTTCTTCTAGACTTGAGTTAGTGGTACCTCTCTTAAGAGGATTTTATATTTGAGAAAATCCATAGCCGCCAAGCCTTTTTGGTGAAAACAGACTTGAAGCCTTTCATGGCATAATCAATGGGTCTCTCTCTTTATAATCAATAAAAAGGGATTAAGCAATTTTTCAAGCTTGAATGTTATTAGTGAACGAGAATAATTGGAACTGAATCTTTAATTGATGGTGGATGGAAGGCTAGAGTTTGGTTTAGAGCTTGACATCAACAAGTAACTTAAAGTTCTAAGTCAGATGGTTGTGTCTGATTTAATGGTCATGGGGTGGATGGGATTCAATTAGGTCTGTCGAATTGATATTGAGATTCAATGGTGGATATGGGGGATTTTGGGTTGAGATTCAAGGTCATTAGTTTTTTTGGTGTTTTGGAGGGACCTGAACGGTCCGATTATGTGTTTGGGGAAGATTTGAGGCTCAAGAGAAGGGTCAAGCAAAAATCGGGTGTTGACACTTGTAAAGTGACAAAGTTGCACCCCTAAATGCGCCACATGTCCCTCAAAGATGGGGTGGATCATTATACTTATAGCCAAATAAAAAACTATAGGGTCTAAAATTTGAATTACCACTAAGATGATATAAGGATGTAAGGATCACAATGACTATGCAATCAATATAAAGGAGTGCTAACAGATAGATATCTAACTATCAAATTGCATGAGAATCAATTAACTACATGAGTATTATCACAATTAAAACAATAGAAAAACATGCAGACAGTCAAATAAAAGAACTTTTTATTTGACTTGCATTTTTCTTTGACATCATATAACTAGACCTTACTCCTAGGAATCATCATATACAATCTTAGAGTCAAAAGATATGCACATACAAGCACTACAGATATAGGCGGAGGACTTATTTGAAATATCGCCCGAAATGAGAAAAGTTTCATTGGACACTTGCCTACACCACTTATCTTTAAGAACACCTTGTGCTTTCTTCCTTGAATGTGTGCACTCCATATTCCTTTTGGATCTCAATCATATACGAGGGAAATCCTTGGGTATTCAAAACGAAATACCTGTTCTTTCTAGGGATGTGGATACTCGGTTGTTATGTTGCCCAAAAGTGAAAGACCAACTAGATGTCTCTAGCTTTTTGTTATACCTATCAGCTTCAAGTAATCTTCGTGTTCTTTTCATGGTTTCATGGATGACCTTAGGGGTAGGGGTGGCAATGAGCCAAGCTTTTCACGAGCTGCTCGAGCTCGGCTCAGCTTGGTTTCGACCGAGCTCGAGCTTGAGCCTAATTCACTGGCTCGATTATGAAACAAGCCAAGCTCGAGCCTACTAGAGCTCGGTTCGTGAGCTGACTCAAATATATATATATATATATATATATATAATAAAACTATAGAAAATAATATATAATAAAAATATTATAATTATTAATTATTATAATTCTTAATTTTTTAAATATCAAATAAAAAATATTTTTATATATAATTTTTATTTTTATAAAATATTTTCATTCAAAATCGAGCTCGAGCCGAGCCGAGCCAAGTTCAAGCTCAGACCAAGCTCGAGCTCGAGCCGTATAGAATAGTCTCGAGCCGAGCTCAAGCCTCATACTATTCGACTCGGCTCGGCTCGAATCTACCTCTACTTAGGGGTTTGCTTGGGCTTCATTCTACTTTCACCGCATTGTTGTTGGTTTGCATTCGACCACCTGCATCATTGTTGTTAGTTATTCTAACGATAGGCACTAGTAAGAACCATTATGATGATACCCAATTCCAATGAGCATGATGTCAAGCAAAATCATTGATAAGCCTTATTTAATTACTAGGTGAACAATATATTTTTTTTCCTTTGATCACGTTCAAAAGCCTACTTTGAATTATTGTTCGATATATTGTATATTTTCTTGTTTGGGTTTGGAGAGATCACCAACCTGCAACTTGTAGTGAGTTCAGTTCATTTGTGTAGTAGTATTCTTATTTGTTGCTCTAACATGCTATTGATCTATTTTAACATAAGAGATATGGCCTGCTGTTGAATTGTTTTATTGTTTTGGAGGATGATTATATAATTTGTTGCTCATTTCTTTTATGTAGTAGTATTCTTAATTATTTGTTGCTCTAACGTGCTATTGATCTAAGTTAACATAAGAGATATGGCCCGCTGTTGAATTGTTTTATAGTTTTGGAGGATGATCATATAATTTGTTCACGAGTATGCAGACAAGCACTTCTAACAAATTTGCTTTATTCTCCACGCTTAATTAAGAATTAAAAACAAATAAACTCTCCTTTTCTTAAATTTTTTAGAAACAAAAATGCACAGAAATGATACCAAAGTGGGCTTTTAGGTTTCTTGCATGTTTTTTGTGCATTTGTTAGTGGGAAAACACTAATTTTTTTCTTTGTCACCCTATTTTGTGCACAAGTAAGGGTGCATGCAAGGTTCTTGTGGGGGAGGAGGTCTCGTATCCTCTTCAGTAGCTAATGTGGTTGATGATATTGGGTTTGATGAGCCATCACCTCTGGGGAAGACAGTTCTATATCTATATCTTTATTGCAGAGAATCAAGTTTTGACCAACTAAGTCAAATGCATGTGTTCCTAAGATTGGTTTGTATGTTGTCATATCACAATGTTGACAAAATTTGCACGGTGATGTCATTCAAGAGTGACATTTTTCAATTTATGATTATACCTTTTGGTAGTTGTCAACATCCGATTTTTGCTAGTCTGCCGCTTGATCCCCTGATTCACCTTGAATGCCCGATCAGACCCATCAAACCTCTCCAAAATGCCCAAAATCCAAAAAAAAAACAACTTTTAGACTAAAGCCCTCAAATTTACCATTAAACATATTCGATACCAATCTGACGGCCTCGATCAACCCATCATTTACACCTCAACCATTAGATCAGACTCAAAACCTCTCAAAATACCTACCCATGAAATTTCAACTCAAGATTCCTCCGTTTACCCTTTTACCAAGCAAAGGTTCCATTTCAACCCCTCTCGTTAACCCAAAACACCCATAACCTAGATACCCTTGATCTAAACACGTCTGAGCTAATTATACCATACAATTGATCCTTAGACACACCAAAACACATGCCCATAAAGTTTAAACTCGAGATTCCCCCATTTACCCCTCTATCGARACAAAATTTCGTTCCAAATCCACTCGTTAACCCAAATTCCTACGATCTTGACATCCTTAAACAAATTAGATATTACCACCAAATTTTCAATACTCTAAAATGCCCACCTCTACAATTTCAGCCCAAAATGCCCTCATTTACCCCTTAATCGCACTAAGATTCCATTTTAAAGCCTCAAATTGATCAAACCACTACCCTTCTAGATTTGCCCAATCCGAGCCCTATTGGGCCAATCCAACCCTACCAATCAACTCGGAACATCCATAAACCCCACCTTGCCAAATTTTAAATGAAAATACCCTTGTTTGCCCTTTCATAAAAAAGTTTCAGTCAATCCCACTAGCTCGTACACACAAAACCCTTCTCGACCCTCTATTTTTTTACCAAAAATCCCGTCCATTCATCAAAAACCCTGGTTTGACCCATATATCCAAAAATTTAAAAAATACCCATAAACTTCCTAAAAATCATGAAAAAGCCCCTGATTTCCCATACAAATTAAACCCAATGTTTTTCGTTCACCTTAAACCCAATAATTCGAAGAGAATACACTATTCATTGTCTATTTCATTCCAACGAAACCTTAGCAGCGGCAACTCCACCTCCGATCTCTCTTTACCTTTGTCTCATTCTTTTCTTTCTTCCATTATCTTCTCATTTCTTTTTCCTTCTTCTTCTTCCTCCCTTTCTCCATCTCATCACCCACTCTTCATCTATGTTTCTCAGTCACCGGAAAAACACTTCACATCGGTGATACTCATTTGGGTTTCTCTATTTTTTTATGGTTTCTCATTGTTTTTCTCATGTCTTTCTCATTCTCAATTATCTGTTGTAATCCCGTTCACCGTTTTAGCCTCCCTATCCCATCCTTTAACCTCTATTTCACATGACGGCTAAGAAGAGGGCAGGAACCTCGCAGCGGTGACATTTTTGACATTCTCTGTCCTTATTTGTGGCCTCTCATCGCACGAAGCCATCCACATAAAATCTGATGGTTTCCCCTTCAATATTTCTGCCATCTTTCTTACGTCGAACTAGAATAACTCCTCCCATTAGCTCTCGGTTGAGAGCTTGTAGATTTTGGTTTTAAACAGTCTGAACCAGTAAGTTCACATCCCACGTTACATCATTTCAGATTAGGCTGACATTCAACCCATGTAAGTTTTGTTTGCATATATTCAATTCAATGATCTCTCTATTTCTATTCATAACTTTACATATCTTGCCATGAAATGATATTCGGGCGGTTGTCGAAGCTGATAATGGAGATTCTACCACATAGGTTCCATGAGATTTAAAAATGACCCAGGTTTGTTATAGTAGTATATCTCTATGCCACAAAAGTTATTCGTTGATGGGAGATGTTGATCAATTCTTCATTTTATTTTGTTTATTTTAGCTAATATATGACTTTGCACATCTATAATCACTTCATCTGATAGCATTTGTGGCTTACTACATCGTAGTTTTGTGGAGATTGACTTGCGTATGAAGTTCAGTTTAAATAGTATATTTTGCTTCCCTTGTAAGATGAGTGACATGGTTAAAGCCAAGAGGCTGTTCAAATTGGGTTCTTAGACTGTAATAAGGTAATAATAAATCTGTAGGGCAATTTGATATCATGGAAATTAGAAAGGTGTCAATGTGAACTCCCCAATCAACATAGATTCTCCCCTTCATAGATGTAAATAAAGAGGTGGAACAAATAAATAGTATAATTGTGGTACCAATAAAAAATAATGACAAAACCTATGAATCCAAATAGTTAGCATAGAACTTAAGAAGTGTTGGCAAATTAGGAAAAGTTAGAGAAGAGAGTGGGCTAGTAAATAATTGGCGAATAAATATATTAAATGGGATTTCATAAGAAAACAATAAAAAAAATTAATTGATAAAAACAAAAGGAGAGAAATATAAAATATAAAAACGTAACAATAAAAAAATAAATAAAGAATAAAAAACTAAAAAATATCTAATTTATTAAAAATATGAAATAAATAAATAGACAAAATATAAAAAATAAAAAATAAAAAATTGGTAAGTAAAAATGGTTTTTCTTCTATGTTGGTTTATTCTTGGGATTGCTATCTTTATTATTATCTTCCTTGCTTAATTGTGTATTATGTGATTATGTTTTGTTTGAGATACCATGTGGGGCCTGCCTATTGGACCTGGGAGAATAACCCCTTTCCTCTCTCATTTGAGTCTTACTTAGATTGGTTTAGCTAGTGCCTTAGGCCATCGAAGTCACTGTTTGATAAAATTGCTTTCTTTTATGCCATTCTCGAAGGTCCCATCACCTCCATTTTCTCAACTGATGGGTGGTGACTCCATTTCAACCCAAGTGAGCCGTTTCCAAACACTCATAGTAGTGCTTACACTTATGGTATTTGAGAAAAAAAAAACTATGATTGTGATTTCAATCACTTCACTTCCAAGGTTTTTCTTTTTACAAAGTTCTTGAAATGGATAAAGCACAAGATCTCTTGTTTTATATGCTTAATGCAAATACATTTCAACTTTTATGGTTTTATTCAAAATATATCAATAAGGTTACTGACAAGAGAAAAGGAGAAACAAACATTACTGATATCCCTTTTTTTAGAAGCTTACATGTAGATATTCACCATAAAAATTCCAGTTATATCTAGATATACAGCTGACTGGTCTATAATCACAATCCAATCTTCAAAATTTATATCAATCTTGGATATATACTTGCTAAGTCTATTTATGATTTCTTTGTTAATATTTAACTTAATTAGTCCCTTAAACATGTTTTCTTTAATATTGTTCTTGATCAACAACCAATGGGACTATAATAGTTTATCACTTATTATGTGCATTAACAAGATTTTTACCATTTTGAATGTTAATGTGTTATCCAACTGAGAGAAATTAAGATTTCAAGATATCTCCTTTCGTGTTAAAGGATGCCTGTGAGCTCCAGGAAGCTCATGGCTGGCTAAAAAAAGTTGGAGTCGCCACTCATTTTTAGAGGAAATGGGCCATCATTTTTAGGTTTGAAAAGCTCGATTTAAGTCTTTGATAATGACTCTGTTTTCTATGGGAAAGGCACACAACCAAGAGATTTCGGGTTCTAAGGATTAGGTGAGGGAAGGTATTAGGCACCCCTCTCTCCAAGCTGCTTTAGCAGCCTAATACGGGAGTTATTCAGACTCAGTTTCTTTCGGACAAAAACAGAAATGGTTGCAAGAATTTCTTAAATCTAGAGGTACATGCTTTCAACTCCTCCTAAGACTGATTTTGAGGTGATGTTATCGAATCTTAGGTACTGATTTCCCTAAGACCCTCGCCTCTCGGCCTCTACTCTTAGTCAAGAAGAAATTGAAAATGATGGTTCTCCAACATTTTGAAACCTCAAGCAACCCAGAAAAACTAAAGAAGACTTACCTTTCGTATGTTCCTTGACGAGAGTTTTCCAGTAGCTAAGGATGTGACAGAACAAAGTTTAGATGGGTTCTTGAGCTAGGGAGTGTTTCTAGTTACAGCAACCTCCGCTTGGAGGTGGAGGAGACGAGTTTAGAATCTGATGTTCAAAGCACCTCCGGATTTTGGGTGAACAAGAAGCAGCATATGATATGTGAGAAAGCTCTCTTCTCTCTTACTTTCTCTCTAGGAGCCTCTCTTGGGCTTCCTTCCTCTCTCTTTCTCTTCTTTTTTTTTCCCCTGGTCCCTCCCCCCTTTAAGCTTAGATTATATCAGTATTTATAGAGAAAGGAAGGGGGGTCAGGTCTGAATTCATTCAACTACAATGCCTGGGATTTAACAGAAGTTTTACACACAAATAGGCAAATATTCTTCAAAGAAAAGGATGCCCAGTAAAGCTTTCCTATTTGGTGAAACTCTTTCTTCGATCTAGGGTTGGTTTACATGGGTTTTATGCGTCCAATGGGAGCTTGGGAAGTGCCATATGTTGTAGCCCCGTATTCGGGGCTAATAGTGGCAGAAAATGTAAATTTGATGAACTTTTTAAAGTTACTTTATCTTTTCTTGATCTTAAGTAGGGGTTTGTTTGGTATTTTGAGCTTTTTGGGTCTGTAAGGTTTTGTTTGATTGGTCCAGGTGTTCTAATGGGTCAAGAATGGGTTTGACATCAGCCATCACCCTTTTAAGGCTTTAGGTTGGGCTAGATGATGTAGCAATTTAATCTGGTGTGTCAAAATAGTATCTTTCTAGTTTAATAGTCAAATGAATGAGTTTGGTCATGAAATTTGGTGTCCTGGGGTTTTTTAGGTCTTTGAACACAGTGGTGATGTCTGATCGGACAAATGGAGTCAGGATGATTGAGATTTAAGGCTGACAAGTTTGAATCAACAAAATTTGCTGAAATAGAATCTGTGTTTGATGAATGGTAAAATCAGGGGATTTTGGGATGAAATTTGGTGGGTTGGCACTTTTGATCATTCTACAGTTAATGGAAGTGATGGATATTTGATCAGAGGTGTAGATTGATTGATTTAGTTTAGATCATGGTCTTAGCTTATGGTTTCCAATCAACAAGAGGGTTTGAAATTGAATCTAACTTTTTCAATGGTCAAACAGAGGTGTTTGGTCGTGAAATTTGACATGGCAAGGTTCTCTGGGTCTCTGAACACAGTGGTGAGGTCTGATTGGTCATACGAAGTTGGAAAGATGCATGGTAAGCTCTAATTAATGAGATTTGATGAAATAGGATCTAGGCTTGATGATGGGTTAAACTGGTGAATTTTGTGCTACAATTTGGTGGGTAAGAATGGATAAGGGTGAGGAGTCAAGTGGATGGTTCTGATATGAGAAATATATGCTTGATCTTTGTAGTCATTCAGGGTCATCTGAATGGGATCTTGATGTTTTTGTGGTTGGTTGTTGAAGATTCATGGTGGAATTCGCTAGTTGATTATTTCCTAGTGATCTTAGGGTGATGGATATTTTGGATTTGATTTTGGAGGAGTTGGAATTTGGATGTCGCGATCGGAGCCGTTAGAAAGGATGTTGGCGTGATGAACGATGGATCTTTAGAGTTTAGTCATGTAAATTGATGTATAACTAAGTTATAGTTTTTCAAGTCTAGGGATAATGTATGATCAACATTCTTGTTTGTCTTGTGGATTGTGTCATTGGAGGGTTTTTTCGGGTTTGGAAAGTCTTAAGTTGATCTGGTTGTGTTTCAAGCTTTTTTAGTGTAAGAGGGGGGTACAAAGAGGTAGGGTGGAGGGACTGAGCAAACATTAGGTGCTAACAATGGCAAATGCTAAAGGATAGAACTTTTCATTTTTAGTATGCTAATACTTTCTTTCTTTTTGAGCTTGTGTTGATCTTTTATACCTCAAAGAGGAATGAAAGAAATAACTTATGTCATCAAATGGCTTCACTTTTCAAACTCTTTTCAACAGGACACTACTAATTTGACATGTTACCAAGTACATTGTGCATGTGTACCCTAACCCTGGTTCCTTGTCTTCTTGTTTTAGTTTGAACCTGATTTTCTACTTAACTCTTGAGCCCATTTTGGTTTTCCATGAATCTCCCAACAAGTGTCACGTGTACGCCTTGACTTTTGACAGTTAGTGCACCATAACTTATCTTTGTCATCCACTTTCTTCTAAAACTCCCCATTCTTAAATGAAACTCTACCACCAGTACCTATGCCACTTTTTGCCACAAAGGCCATTGATTCACCCTTAGAACTATTCATCAAACTTCTCGTACTCTCCTTAGACTGCACAAGGCATACACTTCTTGGACTGATGGAAGGTCTTTACTTCCTAGGATCTGAACCCGAATAGATTCCTATGCAAGATTCAATCCAAGAGAAAGGAAAACACCCATTGTTGTAAGACAAGCTTCTTATAGTCTTGTGCATCCTCATCGCACTTCCAATTCAAATTCTGATAATGGTTCAGCTCTTTTCAAATGGAGGTCAATGTGAATAATACATAGAAAGACTCCTCACCCCCTGTTTACAAGTATACGACACTACATGCAATTGATAAATTTTGGCATAGTACTATTGTTCAGAATAGGTAGACTTGGTTTGCTCTCAGATTTCACAAGTTGTCTCTGCCCACATGAAATTCCTCATCACTTGAGGCTACATAGATATCAACAGCCACATCAAGACAATGTTGTTTTCGTGGTTGCATTTTTTATCGTCTTCACTTCCTGAGCTAGGTTTTTCTTCCCATTGATATACCCTATTTTTTCCCTTGTAGTGATATACAACTTAATCTCCTTCAACAACTCGAAATAGTTAAGCTCGTCAAAGGGAATAATAGTCATGAGAAAACTCAAATAAATTCCCCCATTGTAAATAGAAGATATGCCAAAAGTGGCAGAGTCCTCAAATGCCATAATAGAAAAAAAATATGTTCTTAACCCAGACATATACTCCAACATTAAAGGGAAACAAAACACTGATAATTTTCTTAAATTCAAGCATAGTAACAATTACTGGAAAGAAAATATGCAGCAGCCTCAGATATCAATAAAATAATCACCACAATCACTTATGAAACAAAAGGTTGGACCTGCATTCATCAAGAAACACCTAATTGTTGTTACAACGAGCACATATCATCTATGACCTACAGATATTCTCCAAGAAAGAATCATAGGATCCATAGAATATATAAAAAAGAGGGTCTAAATCCTTCACATCAATTGTACAAACTTGTTACAGTTTTTTTTCATGGTACACAACCAAGAACAATGAAGAAAAAAGGCCGAAGAGGACTCTCAAACCTATCTAATCTATGTTCTCAAGTTTTTTGAGAAAAAAAAATAAAAATGGGAAATTGAAACTCAATCTATTCTGTTCTTTTGGGTTATCAGACCTGCTCTAATACCATATTGTTATGTATTATCTTGTAAATAATAGTAGAAGAGAAGAGGGAAGAGAGGAAAAGAGAGGAGAAGATGAAAGAAAAGAATGAGAGACCAAAAAGCAATGTTGGCGACACCTACATTATGTTATATATTGGGGTGATCAAAATAGAAGAGAAAAATTACAACAGTGCCCTAGTAGTCAACTATTAGAAAATCTCATCATCTAGTAATCAACTACTAGGAACAGTATATTGCTAGTAGTCGACTACTAGCAAGAGTGTATTATTTCAACACGCCACCTTCAATACCAAATATATAATCCAATTACTCTATGATTCCATTTCTTGAATGYAGGGAGCATAAGCCTTTCCTACAAATAACTCACAACAAATCGCCACATGTTGGCCTTTCCCTTCTCCCATTCTTCTATAAGAATATAGCATACAAAGAATACACCCATTTCATAATTATACATACATACATACACACACACACACACACATATAAACACTAAGATACAAGAGTGAAGAAATGTTCTCCTTTTTCTATTTTTTTATTCCATGTAATATTCATTCATGTCTTAAATAAATGGTCCTTTGGTTTGTCAGCGTGGACAACAATCACCAATGGTATTTTATTTTTTATCCTCATGAAAAAATTAGATGAGACGTATTCATGTGGAGTGTCATTAATGAACGATTCGGAGATCTTTCCTTTTGGCCTCCATCACGCCACATTAGTGGATGTCTTTACCACTTCGGATGATTACCATCAATCTCCAAAAGAATACCTTTCATTTGCAGGTATTGTTCAGTAGTAGTGTCTGATGTTCTTCCTTTGCCTTTTGTTTCATATCTTTATGAAAATGCCAGTTTTTCATCTTTGTTTATTGAACTCAGATATTATTTGCAAAATGTTTACCATCCTTTTATTTATTTTTATATCACGATTGTGCATTGCTTCCACTATTTAAATAATGTTCCAACACTGCTTTTTTTTTCTGTTTTTCATATTAGATTTATGTTGCATACTTGGTGAATCTCTTCAGTTGCAACAATTGCAAATCCATTTGGGTTATTCGATAAGTTAAAAATTTGATTTTGGCTAAAATATTTATGGCCAAACCAGGTATGTTCTCCTTACCCTTATTTATTGTGTTTATGAACTGAATAATCAATGCATCCGTGAACTGTTAATCTTGTCACAACTGGTAGTTTGACTGATTTGTATTTGAACATCAGCCTCTATTCAATAGTTTGTCTCTAAGAATCCTTGAGAATCCTAATAGGCCTATTCTAGAATAAGAAACATAGATCTGTTGTGACGGAAAGTTTCACCCATTCTTTTTTTCCCTTTCACAGTTGCCAGTTTCCAATAGTGTTGCAATAGTGGGGTGGCTCCTAAAACTAGGTCTATGTTTTGCATCGATACTGCAGTTGTTGTATATTAGAAAACAAGGTCTTTTTTTTTGTTTGGAAATGTTGCTACCAGGTAAGACGTTTCTTGGGGCAACAACCGTTTGTTTGGTATCCGTGCTCCATATCTGTTTTTAGCACTAATACCCATTATAGGAAGTTCACGTCACTGCCACATCATGTCCTCGTAGGCAGTAACGAGCTCCAAATTGAGAAAACATTGAATTTTAGCATTGCTCCAAACCACGACTTCTCGATTTCTAAGGTGTGGCTTGGAGCACCATTTTTTATGGAAAAACTATTCCAAGCATGTTACCGTTTTCTGGAGCACCAATTTTTCCAACATGGTGTCGATGTGTCACCATTTTCTGGAGCAATGACGTTGATGCCAAACATCGCCTAGATAGCCCGGGTTTTTTTATCCTGCATCAGCCTGTAACAAGGACCCATTTTTCTATTTATGGGTAAAAAGGAAGATCAACTTAGTCTCTCTAAACCCATTTAAACATTTGTTCGAGGGTCAACCTCGGCCCATAAATAAAACCCATATAGCCATATTAGCTAATTTAATAATGTCTTTTAGATAACTATAATAAATAGTCTTTTCTCATACCTTAATTAATCACTTCTTTGATTGGATGCAATTTAACATCATATAAATAATTCTTTAAATAAATTTAATGCTATACAACTTTATATTTGACTTTAGTTTGATTAATTAGATAATATTAATTTAATTATTTAGATAAACTTAAATTATATTTTAAGTTGTATATAATTTCTATATATTTAAATTTTTAATCATCGATAATTATTATTATTTTAATTAAAAATAATCAAAATAATTATCCTATAATAGTTTAAGTTAATAATAGGATATGTAATTATAGGTAATTAAAATAATTATCTTGGGATCAAATCCCACCCGCTCCTAGGTTGGGGGAATTTATGGGTTTAAGGGATGCACTACCCCTATTGTGTAGCCCCCTTGCAGCAAAAAAAGTACAAATAATTAAAATAATTATATTACAAATGATGATTATTATTATTATTATTATTATTATTATTATCATCATCATCATTATTATCATTGTTATTATTATTACAGATAAAACTTAAGCCTTTGGGACTTTTTGTTGTTACAATTAAACTAAACTTATTATCTATATATTATAAAGAATTTAATTATATTGCTATAGTTAATAATATTTTATTATTACTAAAAGTATCAATAATGATTATTATTCTTTAATTATATATAACAATAATTACATACATTTTTATTAATAATAAAACTATTATATTAAAACCTTAAAATATTATTAATAATTTAATGTTAAAAGTATTTTTAATGAATTACCAATAATAAATTCATAATAAAAAATTACCAACAAATATGTACTAATTATCAATAATCATAAAAAAATAGTATTAATTGCTAGAAATTATCCAAGAAGCTTATCAAAAATGAATTAATATTATTTCCAAAAAAATCAGATAAATTACCAAAAATCAACATAAATAACAAGAACCATTTAGTATCAAATTATTTTTACTATTTCTTATACTTAATCAATAATAAATTCATAATAAAAATTATCAACAAATTACAGAATTTATTAGTGGAATTAAACATACTTTGTGAACATATGTACTTACTATCAATAAACTTCAAAAAAATAGTAACTACGAGAAATTAACCAAAAAAGATCATGAATTAGTAGAAATGGACAAAAATTAAGGGAAAAGTCCTTATTAGTACCTTGTACTTTGGACCTAGTGCCACTTTGGTCCCTGAACTTTAAAATGCGACAATTCAATACCCAAACTTTTAAAACATGATAATCCAGTACCTGCCATTAACTAGTTGTTAACTAACCGTTAAGTGGTATTTTAAAAAGACACAAATGCCCTGCAAGTGTTATTTAATTTTCTTTATCAACCATCTAAACGTTGACAAAGAATTAATAATACCAAATCTTTGCCTTTTTCCATTCAAGAAAGTTAGGGTCATGTTTGAGTGGGCATTCTGGTGACCCCAACTTTCTTGACTAGAAGAGGCAAGGATTTGAGATTATTAATTTTTTGTCAATGTTTGGATGGTTGATAAAGAAAATTAGATGACACTCGAATGGCATTTGTGTCTTTTTTAAATGCCACTTAATGGCTGGTTAACATCTAGTTAACAGCAGGTATCGGATTGTCATGTTTTGAAAGTTTGGGTACTGAATTGTCGCATTTTAAAGTTTGGGGAGCAAAGTGGCACTAGACCCAACGTAGAGGGTACTAATAGGGAATTTTCCAAAAAATTAACCAAGAAAATAACCAATATCTATAGAGAATATAATAATTACTAGAAACAAGCAGAAAATTACTACTAATTACCAAAAATTGTCATAATCATCACTGATGATGAACGATCTGGTTGCTCCTAGCAAGAAGGCAGCACAGACATCAGACTAGCACGTGGCCGATTGAACTACAAGAAACAAGTATTAGAGGTCCCGGGGTGCTTTACCTGGTGTGGGCACTCTGATGCTTAAGTTAGCGAAGAGTGTTATAGTGAGCTAATTTGCTTGTGAATAAGAGAGCGAGAGCTAAATCGCGCGTACCTTCTGAGGCTGGAGGTGATGCCTTTATATAGGTGAGTTGTTGTAGGCCTCACAAAACTTATTTAAGATCTTCAACCCATGTAACCAGGAGTCCATTTCGCACCCAAAGATGGACTTCGTGTGAGCTAAAAAGGCTTATCAAGTCTTTCTGATCTGGGCAGGATGAGGATAAGGCTCGCTGACATGCGGTGTGATCCTAGAAAGATCAGAACAAGAGAATCTTAAATGCCCAGAAAATCTAAGTATGAAACTGCCCAAAAAATCTAAGCAGGAAACAGAACAAGAGAATTTCTGCAAGTCTCACAGAAATGGGTTTCTCGAAAGAGAGTAAGATTATTTGTCGTTTAAGTGTTGACGAGTGGAGTGACTAGTTCCTCTCTTCTCTCTCTCTTTCTCATTATCTTCCCCCTTCTCTCTCGTTATCTTCCTTTCTCATAGAAGCCGAACTAATTTCTCTCTGTTCCTCTCTCTCTCTCTATTCTGTAAGTCGATTCCTCTCTCCATGTCTCTCTCGGGCTTCAAGCTTGGGACCAAGTTGTAGGCTCTCTGGTCGGACCGGGCTTGAGCTTGAGCCTACAAAAATTCTATTAATGCAGAGTGAAAGCCTAGCTCGAGCCCAACCCGGCCCGGCCTATGAACAGGTCTAGTCTCACCCATATGTCCGTCGAGGTGATTAGTGCCTTGGCCACTCTGTATAGGTTTCCCTGCTGTGAGCTCCAAGAAGTTCATGGCCGACTCAAAGGATTTAGAGTCACCACCCATTTTTAGAGGAAATGGACCCTCATTTCAAGTTTAAAAATATCAATTTCAGGTTTTCGATAGTGACTCCGTCCTCCATGGGAAAGGCATATAACCAAGAGATTTGGGTTCCAAGAATTGGGAAAGGGAAGGTGTTAGGCACCCCTCTCTCCAAGCTGCTGTTGCAGCCCAATACGGGAGTTGTCCAGGCTCGGTTTCTTTAAAAAAAAAAACAGAAATTGTAGTAAGAGTTTCTTAAATGTGGAGGAACATGCTTTCAACTCTTCCTAAGACCGATTTTTGAGGTGATGTTATCAGGTCTTAGGTACTGATTTCCCTAAGACCCTCGCCTCTTTGCCTCTACTCTCAGTTAAGAAGAAATTGCAAGCAATGGTTCTCCAACATTTCAGAATCTTAAGTAACCCAGAAAAACTAAAAAAGACTTACCTTTCGTATGTGCCTTGACGGGAGCTTTCCAACAGCTCGAAATGAGGTAACAAGAGGCAGTATGGGTTGGAAGAAAACTTCCCTCTCTCTCTCTCTCTAGAGGACTCCCTCAGGTTTTCTCTCTTCTGTCCCTTCCTCAGGTTGCCTCTCAGGTCCCCCCCTCTTTCAGGTCTCTCTTTTTCATCCGGTCCCCCCTTCTCAAGCTCGAGTTGGGCCTCTATTTATAGAGAAAATGGTCTAAAACCTGCTCAGCTACAGTGTATGTGGCTATCTAAAGTTCTTTCACTGAAATAGGCAAAGATTCTTTTAAAGAAATGGGTGTCTAGTCAAGCTTTCCTATTTGGTGAAATATTTTCTTCGATTTTGGGTGGTTTTCTTGGGTTTTGTGCAATCAATTGGAGTTGAGGGCGTGCTAGACGCTACAATATCATATTTGGGGCTGACAGTGGTAGAAAATGTAAATTTGATGAGTTTTTAAAGCTATTTTGTCTTTTCATGGTTTTAAGTAGGGATCTTTTTGGTATTTTGGGTTTTTTAAGCCTATTAGGCTCTATTTAATTGGTCCAAGTGTTATAATGGGTCAAGAATGAGTTTAACGCCAGCCATCACCCATATAAGTCTTCAGGTTGGGCCAGATGACATGGTCATTTAGTCTGGTGCATCGAAACGACATATTTTTAGTTTAATGGTCAAATGTGTGAATCTGGTCATGAAATTTTGTGTCCCGGGGTTTTTTGGGTTTCTAAACATTGTGGTGATGTCTGATCGGACAAACATGGTCGGGAGGATTGAGATTGTGGCTGACAAGTTTGGATTAATAAGATTTGCTAAAATGAAATCTTTGTTCGATAATGGGTCAAACGGGGGAATTTTGGGATGAAATTTGGTGGGTTGGCACTTTTGATCATCTTGAATCTAATGGAAGTGATGGATCTTTGATTAGAGGTGTGGATTGACTGATGTAGTTCAGATCATGGTCATAGCTTATGGTTTTCTAATCAACAAGAGGGTCTGAATAGGAATCTTACTTTTTCAACGGTCTCATAGAGATGTTTGGTTGTGAAATTTGATGTGGTGGGTTTTTTTTTGGGTTTTTGAACACAATGGTAAGTTCTGATTTGTCAGATGGAGTTTGGATAATAGGTGGTTAGTTCTATTTTGATAAAATTTGCTGAAATGGGATCTGGCTTGATGGCAGACCAAATTGTGGGATTTTGAGCTACAATTTGGTGGGTAGGCGTGGATTAAAGAGCGGAGTCAAGTGAATGGTTCTGATATGAGAAAAATATGGTTGATCGTGGTAATCATCCAGTGCCATCGGAATGGGACTTTTATGTTTTTTGCGGTTGATCATTGTAGATTGGTAGTGGGATTCGCTTGTTGATTATTTCCTAGTGATTTTGGGGTGATGGATATGTTGGATTTGATTTTGGTGGAGTTGGAATTTGGATATCGTATAGGTCGGGGCCGTTAGAAAGGAAATTTGTGTGATGAATGGTGTATTTTTATAGTTTAGTCATAAAAATTGATGTGTAACTAGGTTGTACTTTTCAAAGTCTAGGGATGATGTCTGATCGGATGTTGATATTGATCTCAAGGTTCTTATTTGTCCTGTGGATTGTGTCAAATGAGGGTATTTTGGATTTTGGGAAGTCTCGAGTTGATCTGGTTATGTTTCTGAGTATCTGGGGTCTAAGAGGAGGGTACCAAGAGGTGGGGTGAAGGAACTAAGCAAAATTTGGTTGCTAACACCTGGGAGCATGACAATGAGGAGATAGTTGTCTATGCAGAGCACCTATTGGCCGAGCTCTACTTTCCACTTCACCCTTTTATACCTGAAGCCCTGAAGTTCTAAGACATTACAATCAATTAGTTGCACCCAAACTCTATTTGTACCTTGGTTGGTACGATCTCTCTTTTCTTCAACTTGTTCAAGGCTCCAAACTATCGATCATGTAAATGACCAAAGTTTAAGCCTATAAAAAAAAGAAAAGAAAGAGCAAGAAAAGTATAAAACCACATGTTAGTCCTAATTTGGGAAAACATCAATAACAATTCATAAAAATTTAAAAGAATGAAAATTATTTTCAATCTTACATATGATAATTGGATGCACCACTTGCATGAGCATCATTTCCATCAAAATTTGTGCTTGCACTTTCCCTTCCACTTGGATTTAAGGATGGAGTCCTCAGAGTTTCAATAGATTTACCAATAAGAGACATAGAAGAAGCAGATGCTTCATCAAAACAAACTAAAACATGCAAAGAGAAACATAGAATACGATTAATACTCATTTTAAAAAGATGCTAAGCATAATACCAAAAGAATATCTGAATATAGTTACCTACATGGAGTTTTTGGTTTTGGTGGTGCTTCAATCCAATCTTGTGCACAAACCAAAGCCTCCACTGTTTTGGGAAGCAATGAACACCGATTAGGATCCAACACTCTACCACCTATACCGAATGTTGACTATGATGCTACAGTGGTAGCTGAATTGGTAGGACATCATGAGCCACTCTACCACTTATATTGAATGTTGACTATGTGCGTTGTACAACACATTAAAATTTGGCATTTTTAAAATTAAGGACTCCTCTAAGTATTAGTCCAATTTTGATTTTTTGTAATAGAACACCAATGTTGTTTATTTACATTGCACCATTTTTGAAAGCTTTTGAGATACTTCTTTTTACTCTGTTGCATCACACTCGAAACTGAACTTGTTATGGATGATTCTAGGTGACTACTCTCTTCATTAGGAGTGGATAAGGTATCATAATTTGCATAGTGAGAGTAAAGGTTATAAAGGCATTCACACACTTTTGCCACTTCATCTTCTCCCACATAAACATAAAACCTATGCAAATTATACCTCACAAATACCAACTTGAATCTTGGATCAAGAACCACTGCTATTGTCAAAGGTAAATTAACCTCATCCCAATATTTCTTGAACTTTCCCAACATTTTCCCAGCCATTGCTTGAATATAATCATACTTGCTCAACAGTCATTCATCAATCTGCACACAAATATCGGGAAAAAACAAGTTGGATATTGGATATGTAGTCCCTAAAAATGCATTAATTTTCTCATAAAAATATTCCAAACATTTACAAACAACTTGACCAATATCCCACACCTTGGAATATGGATTAAGATTATATTCTTTATCAATTTATTCCAATCGAGCAAATGCAGCCATATACTCAAGTGCAATTTTGAGCATATCATAGGCTGTATTCCATCTTGTAGGGCAATCTAAAACCAACTCCTTTTTACTATGAATCTTCAATTGACTTTTTGCTATTTCAAATTTTAGATTTCTTTAGCTTGAAGCTTGTAGATATTTGACTGATTCTCTATTTTTCCCATCAATTGCCTAACAGCATCCAACCCATCTTGCACAATGAGGTCCTAAACATATACTGTACAACGCACATGAAAGAATTCCCCTAACAAAATAAGTTTACCCTGCCTAGAAAGCCACTCCTTTGTGTTTCTAATTATAACATCATTCACAGAAGCATTATCAACAGTGAAAGCCATCACTTTACTATCAAGGTTCCAATGCAAAACAAGATCTTTAATGACTCTAGTAAAGTTTACAACATCATGTTTCTCTTTGACACCTTGAAAACCTATAATCTTCTTTCTCAATTGTCACTTATCATGAATGTAATGTGTAGTTAAACAACAATATCCAATATTTTGCCTTGATGTCCACATATCAGTAGTAAGACTAACSTAGGAATCAAGCCTATCAAGAATACCATAAAGCTTCTCTTTCTCATCCTCAAAGATTTTCATGTAATCATTCATAATTGTGTTGCGTGAAACCATTTTAAACATGGGATTAAGACCAGTAGCCCAAATCTCAAGAAAATCATGCTCTATCATGCTAAATGGTTGGTTATGTTTGATTAGGTATCTTGCAAAGTCATATATATTCTTTAAGTGATCATATCTCCATCCCTCTAGTCTGTGCGTTGACTCACTTACATTTGTAGAAATTGTTAATATTTGTTGTCCAATTTCTCTTTGTCCTTTTGGTAACCTTTATGGACATCTTGAGACATGATTAGATAGATGAGTGGTATCACTAGTGCTTGCTGCATTAAAATCTTGTTTACAATAATTGCAAACAACTCTTTTCTCATTTTTTGCATTAAGGATTAGGTCAAAATGCTTCCACACTTCAAATGTTCTTTTTCTTTTTTTAGGGACCAATGGAGGCAATGCAATACTAGGACTATTCATGTTTTCACCATTTTCACTATTGGCATTAGGTCTCGTACTAGATTGAGAATTATTAACCGATCCAGACATTTAATATTTTCTTCAAGAGTAAAAATGGAACCTAAATAAAGATTACACAAAATAAAGTTTAAAAAATATTAGAAGTTTAAAACTAGCAAGGTAAATGGATAATCATAAAATAAAATTACTARAAATGAGAAGTGATAAATATTCACAATATCATTTAGGAATTAGGACAACAAATTTTGCAACATAACCACTATCTACATGAATAAACTAGTTCCTAAATCTATAATCTATTCTATTTATTCTATCTCATTTAAGCTGAAAAATATAGCTCATAAGTCATAACTAGACATCAATAAGCCAATAAATCATTATCTAAAACACTTTTAGAATTCAAAATTTTGTAAAATATTCTATCTCTTTATAATAAGAAAATGAATAAACCAATTCCTGAATATGTAATCCATTCTATCTCATTTCATTTGGAAAATTTAGCTCATAATCAAAAACCAAAAAACCAATAAATCATTATCTAAATCACTATCAGAAATTTGTAATCTAAAAATTTTAGCATAGGAAAAGAGATGAAAAATCTAAACCACTATCTCTTTAGAAAAAGAGCTGAAAATCTGAAAAATTTAGCATAGGAACCAATCTGTAACTATAAGACTATAATCAAATTACCTTGAGAAAAGCGGTTGGGGACGGCGGCAAGCGTGGGTTCCTGGCGGCAGTCATGGGTTGCTGCACAAGGCTAGTGATGCTGGACGATTAAGGCCTAAGGGTTGCTTGAGCTTGAGCAGTGGCCAAAGAGACGGTGTTGATCTTAAGTTATGGCCGGTGACCAGTGCTCGACCACAATCACTAATGCTGTCGTCAGTGATCGTGGTTGCTTGGGCAGCAAGTCACAAACTGAGAGAAGAGAGATAGAGGTAAGAGCCTAAGAGGAAAGACAAGATGAGTGACAACGGTGTTCGAACTCCGACGAAAGGCTGGTGATTGGTTGGACGATGAGGGGCGGTGACTAGTGATTGATCGATGGGGGTTACTCAGGCAGCATTCAGCGACGATGAAGGGTTAGAATTTTATTTTAGGGTTTTGAGAGGTAAAACTAAAAGAGTTGGAATGTAATGTTCAATTTTGAGATTTTCGAACTAATGTTATTTTTCATTTTCTTTTTTTTTAACTTTTATATTATATTGTATTATATGATATGATATGATATTATATTATATACAAGGTCGATACTTTGACCTCGACAGGGATGACGACCTCCATACCATACGCCAAGTTGAATGGGGTCTCTCCAATAGCCGTTTTGATTGTACTACAGTAAGACCAAAGGACGTTGGACAGCTCGTTTACCCATAAACCCTTAGCTAGGGAGTGTTGAACTTTGAGTCCATGGAGGATTGCCCTATTCATCATCTTGGTGTGTTTGTTTTCCTGTGGATGTGCTATCGATGTGAAATTCTGTTGGATCCCTATATCGGCACACCGGTTCTAGAACTTCATGTCTTTGAATTGCTTCCCATTGTTGGATATCAAATCTTTGATAGTCCGAATCTACATACTATGTTCTTCTAGTAGAAATTCTGTACATTCTGGGTTGTGATTTTCACTAGTTGCTCGACCTCTACACACTTCATAAAATAGTTAACCGCCGTGACCAAGAACCTTCTCTGCTCGATTGCCTGTGGGAACGAACTGGTCAATTACTTAAGGTCGACGGTGGGTTGGTGAAATATGTTGGCATGGCTCTAGCAATTATCACACTTTCGAATGAGCTCGAGTGCATCCGCCTTCATCGTAGGCCAATAGTAGTTTTGCCTTAGCGCCTTTTAGGCGAGCGCCCTGCCCCCAGGTGTCCTCCACAAAGACCGTCGTGGATCTCGTGTAGCACCTAGCTTGCCACTGAAGATCGCAGGCAATGCAGGTAGGGGAGCATGAAGGATCTTCTATATAGCTGCTCAACAATAAGGACATAACGAGCTAACTGAAGCTCTACCCTCTGGGTTGCGTTACAAGCTGCTAGTAGGGTCCCATGGAGTAGATAATCAATAAGTGAATTCATCCATCCTAGTTCTTCTGTCAACAAGGGAGGGTCCCATGGAGTAGATAATCAATAAGTGAATTCATTCATCCCAGTTCTTCTGTCAACATGGGAGCGACCTCTTCCGCCGCCCTCAAAATGCTAGGTCGTGCATTGGCCTCTACATTCTTTGTCCTTGGTACTTGTTGGATGAACCAAGAGTGGAAACAAGGAAGGAGCTCTCTCACCTTGGCAAGATAAGCCAGCATGGTGGGTTCCCAAGCCTCGTACTCTCCATTCACCTGGTTCATAACCAACTGAGAGTCATTGCACACCACAACGTTCTTCACTCTGACCTCCCTCGCCAAAGTTAGACCGAATATTAATGCTTTGAACTCTATCTTGTTGTTCGATGCCTCGATCGCAAACCAGAGAGCCTACTCCAGCTTCACCTCGCTAAGTTCGTAGAGTATAAGTCCAACTCTGCTTCCTCACTAATTAGACGAGCCTTCAATGTGGGGGATCTTAGGCTCCTCATCCCATCCCGGGGCTTCCTTGACCGGGACGGGTGCCGCATTGGTTGACGCATTTTACGTGTTAATTGGCTTAGTCACTTCAGAGCTGGCATGTTGAACATACAATTGGCGACAAAATCTACCAAGACTGATGCCTTAATTACTGGGCGCGGCTCGAACTGGATGTTGTATTTGCTCATCTCGATTGCCCACTTCATCAACCGTCCTAAGAACTCGGGCTTCTGAAGAACATGCCTCAAATGTCAATCAGTTAAGACAACAATGGTGTGGGCTTGGAAGTAGGGAGTAGACCTGTTCATGGGTCAGGTAGCCCGACGGAACGCCCGGCCCGGACCAACCCTGGATGGGCTTGAACATGTATTTTAGCCCGCGGGCATGACCTCGTGCCTAAAAGCCTAACCTCGACTATTTTATGGGTTGCGCTTGAAACTTGTTAAAAAAGCCCGGCCTGACCCAACTTTTGTATAAGTTAAACCCTAAATTCCTAAACCGCCTAACCTTAACCCTAAAATCTTAAAACTTTTCTTTTCATTCTAATTTCTCACTCTCACACTCTCAGGCACTGGTGGCCGGTGCCACCAAAACTAGGTCGTCTCTCTCTCCAGCGGTGAGTTCTCTCTCTCTCTCTCTCCAACCGGCACCATTTTCATCTTTTATCTTCTCAGTTCTCACTTTTCTTCTCACTCTCAGTTTCTCTCTCTCARATTCTTAGAACCGGTGAACCCAAGTGCACCGTTTTTACTCTACGAACTTAAGCACCAGCGACTAGCGCCACCAGAACTAGGTCGTCTCTTTCTCCGACGGTGAGCTCTCTCTCTCTTTCTCTCTCTCTCTCTGGTTGACACTGTTTTCATCTTCTATCTTCTCACTTTCTTAGTTTCCATTCTCACTCCCAGAGTCTTAGGAATCAGTGAACTCCACTCAGGCACCATTTTCTCAATCTCATAGGGCATCAGTGCTCATACTCCCAGGTCGGGCTTCGGGCTTTTTATGAGGACCGGGCTCGGGCCAAAGTTGTAGGCATGTTGGTTGGGCTGGACTTGGGCTCGGACCTAAAAAAATTTTGTTAATGAAGAGCAAAAGCCTAGCCCGGCCTAACCCATGAACAAGTCTAGTAAGGACATAGCTTTCGAGCTGTTAAGACTAAGGCGAAGGCCAACTTCCCGATGTTGGGGTACCTGGTCTCAACTGCATGCAAAACCTTGCTTATATAAAAGACGAGTCTCTGGACCCGTCTACTTCCCTTATTAACACCGAGCTCACTACCTCGTCACTTGCAGAGAGGTAGAGTTTTAGCTCGTCTCCAGGATCAGGTCGGGTTAGCATAGGTGGTGAAGTTAAGCGTTTTTTGAGCTCGTTAAACGCGAGCTGGCACTCTTCAGACTACTCGAAGTCCTAGTTCTTTTTAATAATCTTAAAGAAGGGTAAGCACCGCCCAACCAACTTAGACATAAATTGGTTCAAGGTGGCAATTTGGCTAGTTAACCATTGTACCTCTTTTATTGACCTAGGTGGTCTCATATCTAAGATTGCTTGGATTTTGTTCGAGTTGGCTTCTATGCCACGTTGGTGCACTATATAGCCAAGAAGTTTTCCCGATGTGACCYCGAAGACACATTTATTCAGGTTGAGCTTCATGTTATATTTTCTTAAGATTTGAAAAACACAATTTTAATCATCAATAAGTGAATTTGAAAATTGGGTCGTTACGACCATGTCATCAATATAACATTCGATTTTATTTCCAATAAGCATTACAGTGCACTTGAAAGTTGCTCCATTATTTTTCAGTCCAAAGGGCATAACTTTATAACAGTATAGCTTGAGTTCAGTTACAAAAACAGTTTTCTCTTATTCAGCTAAGTCCATCCGGATCTGGTTGTAGCTGGATTAAGCATCCATGAAGCTTAGCAACTCGTGCCCTGAGGTTGTTTTTACCTTGCAATCTATCCTTAGGGAGTAGGCGAAGGGATGTAAGATCCATCACATGGACGCCCAAAAGTTACGGAATAGGGTGGGCGAATTTCAAAAAAAAATTCCCTCCCTTCAACTGGGAATCGTATTCCCCATTTTAGAAAATCATATTTTTCAAGGATCAATCTTGAACCATAAACCGAACCTGATTTGAAACGAATCAGTAGGAGAGGGATATACTTGATACAGAGAAATAGTATCTCTCAATGGAGGTGTTCACGCCCAAAGAAGATCACCAAACACTGCTCCCACTGAAGATGACACAGTGGATGGAGGGGCAGAATCAGCAGGGTCGTCCTCCGAACTGAATTCTTCAGCAAGAATCCAATGGATGCAATGAGCACAACTTCTTATCAGCCTTTCAGCAAAAACTGATGTCAAKATCCAATCTTGATCACTCCTACAATCTTGGAGAACGAACTGGTAGTATGGCGGCGGCTGGACGGGATCACAGGGAGAGGGCCCAGTCACACTATGTATTCTCTCTCTGTAATTCGAGATCTGGTGTCTCTAGAATTTCTGGGATAATCTGGATGGTTCGCCCCCTTCTTGTTTTACTAGCTTAAAGAGATCAGCTCCTGATCCTATCAGGAGTTTCCTAATTCAGATCATTATCTGATTTCAGATTCTCTTTAAGTGATAATATAAGACCCTTATCTTATCTGCAGATTAGATCAACATTATCCTATTCTTATAAGGAGGTTTCCAGATCTGTATTCAGATCTGGTCTCTCTGAGTGGATAGATTAGGACTCTATCCTATCTGCTGATTTAATCCCAGATCCGCCCCATCTATTTAACTAATTAAATTAGGCCAATTCGAAATGGGCTGCCCAGTTGGGCTTCTTTGTATTGCATGGGACCCAAGCATTGATCTACACACCAGCCACATGGGTTCGGCCCAGCCTTTGATACAAGGCTTCGCCGAATACACTATTGTGGACAATGCACCCCGTGAAACCCATCACATGGGCTTCTATTGGGCCCAACATTTACATTAAGTGATCCCTGTGCCAAGCCACCTTATAAAATCCCAGGGACTGTGGGCAGATGCAAGATTATCCCAGCAGGTATTACCCTTAATGGCCTTGCACATAACCTCTCAGCCCATAATGATCAAACACTGCCCGACAAGAGATGACCTCTCCCTCGGCTGCAAGGAACAGTGTTGCACTCTCTGCTTATATGGATCCCGGGAATTAAAACCTTTTGCAAACATTTTAGAAACCATAATATATATACTTTTATATCTCATATAAAATATATTTTGCAAAACAAATCTCAACGATTGAAATTGGTTGCCGGCAGTTTGGTTTCCATCAGAGAGAGTGCATCCCCGATCATTACCTTTGTCCGACAAATGGGCTGATCCTTTCACTATGATCACCCACTCAGATGAATTCTTAGACTATCCCAACATACCCAGGTTTTGACCCCCGCTAAGGATCTCACTTATTGGTACATCAAAAACAGCCCAATCCGACACATAGTGCAGTATCATAATCGAGTATAGGGGTCAGGTGTAACTTTCCAGTTTTGCCTATTAATCTCCAAGGTTCAGGGCAATACTGGAAATCTCGTCCGGTTCAAATATTTAATTAATCCTACACTGTATGTGCCTTAGGTCTCACCYTGGCGGCTGAGACAGGCCACCCCAACCGACTTGGTGGCACATCAATGTCAACCTTATCAGGATAGGTCTCCCCAGACCGACCCATCGGCTGTGAACATTCTAAACTAACACGAGTCTCATTAATTGTCTAGTTTAAGGGTATAACACAGAAACACACAACAGGAACATGAATCAAATATGTACTTTATTCATTTACAATAAATTCATAATGTACATCATTCTGATTGGACCTAAGGGCATACAACTATCTAACAGTAGGAAGTTGTCCTTTGGGCAGGCTCTGTTGAGGTTGGTGTAGTCGACGCACATGCGCCCTTTCCATTGGCTTTCTTCACGAGCATAGGGTTGGCCACCCAGCTCAGGTACTAGACCTCTCTAACAAAATCTACTGCAAAGAGCTTCCCGACCTCCTCATCTACTACCCTTCACCTCTCTACGGCAAGGTTTCTCTTTTTCTTTGCCTGATTGGTCTAACTAAGGGGTCCATTTTAATTACTGATAGGCCTATGTCAGGCAGCTTCTATTGCCAACCATGCAAAAACATCTAAATTTTTAAGTAAAAAACTTAATAGTGTAGACTAAAGTGGTTCCTTTAGGCGGGCTTCGATCTAGATAGTCTTTACGGGCTCGATATCGGAGACCGGGACCAAGATTGTATCCTCTACCGGTTAAGCTCGCTCATTTGTGTGCTCGAGGGTGGTTCCAGCTCAACGTCAACTGCCAGCTTTGCTTTGTCCTTCAATGCTACGACGTAGCACTTCCAGGATTCCAACCGGTTGCCTTGTATTACCCTTACCTCATGCCTCGTCGAAACTTCATTGACAGGTGATAGGTTGACACCACTACACGAAGTGCATGTAGGATGGGTCAACCTAAAATTGCATTATAGGGGGACGGGGTGGCAATCACCAGGAAGGTGTGCTCAAATTGGAATGTGTTGGGCTCCACCCCTGCTACGACTGACACTTTGATCCTACCTAAGGGTTTCACTACGTCTTCGTTGAAGCCAACGAGAGGTACGTTTGCTAGCTGCAGGTAGACCTGTTCATGGATCGGGTAGCCCAACGGTCTGGCCTGGCCCGCACCCCGGTCGGGCTTGAACATGTTGTTAGACCCGTGGGCCTGACTAGCGAAAACACCAAGCCCGACTGTGTTTTGGGCCGGGCTCAAGATTTATCAAAAAAGCCTGGCCCGACTAATTTATATAATATAAAATATATAATATTTATTATAATATACACATATATTAATAATTTAATATATAATCTTTATTTTTTCTTTATAATTTCTCTCTCTCTCTCTCTGTTCAACCGCTTCCGCAATAGCAGCGGCATGAACTTTAGACTCCGGGCTTCGGGTTTTTTATGAGGGCCAGGCTTGGGCCCAAGTTGTAAGCCCAATGGTCGGGCCTATCTTGGGCTTGGGTCTTAAAAAAATTGTTAATTAGGAGTGAAAGCCCGACCCTTCCCGACCCATGAACAGGTCTAGCTATAGGTTCTTCCTGTCCAGCTCCATCTTTTCGAAGGCTTCCAAGAATAAGATGTCCGCCGAACTCCTTGAGTCGACCAAAATTCGCTTTACCTTGAAGTCGTTTATAATCATTTTGACAACGAGGGCGTCATCGTTCGGATACTGGATCCCGCGAGTGTTGTCCTCGGTGAAGTGGATGACTTCCTCCACCCGAGGGCACTTCGGCGGGTTCTCGTCTTCGTGCTCGAGCTCCTAGACTACACTCTTCCCCGCCGCCATGCTACACCCTGCTACCATTGATCCTCCTATGATCATATTGATCATGCCGCGGATCGGACTCTTCGGTACTGGTGGATCCCGAGGTAGCTGGTCCTGATCTTGTAACATGCTTGATTTTAGTGTGTCTTTGGGCTGGTCAGCAAGTCGGGCATCTCTCTCGTTGTGTTTAATAAATTGCCTAAGGTAGCCGTGATGGATCAACTCCTCGATCTCATCCTTCAAGTACCAACAACTTTTTGTATTGTGGCCAATGTCACGATGGAAGTGATAGTACTTGTTCGGGTTGCGGTTGGCGGAGTCGCCTCTCATCTTGGGCGCCCATTTCATGTACTCAGGTACCTTTATCTACATCAGAATCTCGCTCTTTTTTGCATTCAGGGCGGTGTAACTGCGGGTCTGGACTAGTGGGGTCCTGATTTGGAACCCTGGTGAGGTGATACACTCTTCCTTGGCGATCTGCTTCGCCTGCTGCGGGGTGACCAGCTTCTCTTTGGTGACTTGCTTCTTCGCTGTTGCTTGCTACTCCCCGCTTCTTCCTCTAGTCACTTTCTTTTCCTGGATAGTTGTACTTCTAACTGGGATCCGAGTGCCTCCTCCGCCTTTGTGAACTTATCTGCCTTATTGAGGAATGCCTCCATGGAGGTTGGAGGGTTTAACTCGAGCTACCAGCGTAAGTCGGGGTGGCAGACACCCTTCACCGCCGCAGTGAGCTATACTATCGGGTCAAGATTTAGGATCTGGAGCCGCTTCATCGTGTAGCTGGATGACATTCAAGAGGTTGGTCACGGACTTAGGGCACCTCTTGCTTGTGGTGAGGTGCGTGGTGAATAAATCCCGCGAACTGGTTCCAATTTTTTATCGATCCGGCGGGCAATCCCCAATACTACAATCAAGTTGTACCTCAGAATGTTGTTGAGAATGCCATATAGAGGCATGCATCGTTTGCCCCTTGAAGTTGCATCAAGGCTTGAAATAAGTCACTATGATCTATCGGGTTGGTTGTCCCGTCGTACGATTCCGGGTATGGGGCTTTAAAATTTTTAGGACGTGGGTCGTAAGAATCTCCGGAGCTAGAGGTGAGGGTCTGGTCACATGCGATGTTGCTGGCTGCGTGG
The DNA here is from genome assembly GCF_000365185.1 of Nelumbo nucifera. Next base: position 4,038,259 of record NW_010729119.1, on the reverse strand, counting down.
TGACTGAGCTAACCCCACACTTTTCCTCCTTCTTAGCTCCCTTGTTGCTGGTAGGTGTGAGGTGGCTCTTTCCAGTGCTGTGGCTCTGGTGTTATCTTTTATCGGGACCTGGTTCCGGTTGTCAAGACAACGAGATGAGTCTGGAACCTGGTTYTGGTTTCTAATGTCGGGTTACTAATTGTCAGGCTGCTGGTTGTTCTATTGTTGTTGGTTCACGGTTGGCCAAGGTGGCTGTGGCTGTTGCGGCTGCTATGGTTGTTGCGGGAACTGTGGTGGAATGAAAGCATCAAACCTCTCCTCCCAAGCCCGGATCTGGAGGGTCATGCCACGAACATACTACACCAGGTCACTGAAACTGCCACACGTCAATCCCTGTAGGAAGCGCTTTTGGTTGGTTCGACGTTGTTGGCACTCCAAGTAGTGTCAAAGATACTATCATTTACCCGATGGTCACTAAGGGCACTTCTAGTTGGACAATAGGCTGTTCTTGCCCCAGTGACTTGCATATTGTTGTTGTTGGCATTGGTGGGTGGGTTGTTGCTTGAAGAAGCCATTTGATCATTAAGTAGAGAGAGAGTGAGAGAGTGAGAGAGTGAGGGTGAGAACTAGGCTTTTTGTCGCTTGTTCCCACAGACGATGCCAATTGATGATGCGCGATCTGGTTGCTCCTAACCAGAAGGCAGCTCGGACGTCGGACTAACACGTGGCCGGTCGAATAGCAAGAAACATAGTATCAGAGGTCCCGGGGTGCTTTACCCGGTGTGGGCACTCTAATGCTTAAGTTACCGAAAAGTGTTGTAGTTAGCTGACTTGCTTGTGAATAAGAGAGCGAGAGAGCTAAATTGCACATACCTTTTGAGGGTGGAGGTGATGCCCTTATATAGGCGAGCTGTTGCAGGCCTCACAAAACATATCCAAGATCTTCGGCCCGTGTAACTAGGAGTTCGTGTGAACTGATAAGGCTTATCGAGTCCGTCCGATTCGGGCGGGATAAAGATAAGGCTCGTTGACGTGCAATGTGATCCTAGAAAGATCGGAGATGGCTGGCTAGCTTCTAGAAGAGGGCTACATGGCTCCTTGGCAGGTCGGGACACCACAAGCTGCTCGGACCTCAATCTTAGCCGAGGTGCTCGAGCTAACCTGGCCTACTGAGGTGTTCGGAAATGCTGAGTTATCATCTGATTATCAGATCGCTCCACGTGTCTGTGTACCAATGGGTCGTGCCAAATTACCCCTCATCAATCACTTTATCAGAAATTATCCAAGAAAATTCCAAAAAGTAGATTGACATTATTTCCAAAAAATATGATAATTTTCCAAAAAATCAATATAAAAAACCATTAATTATCAATTTGTTTTTACTAGTTCTTATACTTAATCTACAAATTATAGAATTTATTAGTGAAACTAAAAGTACTTTGTGAAAACAATTACTAATTATCAATAATCTTCAAAAAATAATAGTAATTGCTTGTCTACTATTTCTACTATTTCACTTTTACTTAACAAAGCTGTTGCTTGTCTAGCTATCCGGTCTAATTCGCATTTTGAAAACCATGGTAGAGTACGAGAATGAGAGACAAAGAAGTGTCAGCATCCCGTGGATCGCACGAGCTTCCGCTAGTATATATATTGATTATATTTTGTTATATTTTTATTTATTTTCTTATAAAATATTCAGTTGCACGTGCCACTACTGTTATAAAGCCTCAATTAATAATTTACTATATTGGTTACACGTGCTTTGCACGTGCGATTCAGCTAGGATATATAATAGACATTCTATCGCGCAAGCTATAAATAACAACTGATACTTGATGACACTTCTTTCTTGTGCTTAGGGTTTTTATATCTCCATAGGTATTTTGCATCCGTATCTAGGGTTTCCCTCGTTTTTGCATCTCTCTGCGTACTCTACAATGGCCATCTATTTCTCAGATCTCCACACAGAAGTTGGTCTTAAATCTCTCGAACAATACCTGTCTGGGAAAACCTATATTTCTGGGTATCTTTCTGTTGCTTCTAAAAGCTCTTTATCTGCTGTGTTTTGTTAATTCACAATTATCTGCTGTGTTTTGTGTACTAAGCATTACTTCTTCATATCTGCTATTCTCATCGTTGTTGACCGTTTGGAGTTGCAGAGATCAACTCACCAGGGATGATATCAAGGTTTATGCCGCCGTTTCAGAAAAACCGGGCAATGGATTTCCTAATGCGAGTCGGTGGTACGAGTGTGTTTCTTCACAATTAGCTGCAAGGTTTGTGATCCTGATTGTTTCCTTCTCAACTACGTTTTTCTTTTCTCTAAGTAGTATTTTACTTTTTCTTGATTGTCTTTGTAATTTTGCAAATTTAGTGGGATTTTTGTGATCTGGACGTATAATATTTGACCTTGCAGTCTGTATGACCTGTTTGTTTGCCTATTATTAATTGGGATGTTCTTTCTCATTGGTTCTTGCCAGGATACAAGTGTGTCCTGACTGTCCTCAAATCTGACCTTAAAAATGTTAGGCCACCTCTCTGAACAGCAGCAGACAAACATTAACCTATTTCTAATTTACTAGCTGATTGGTTGATGTTATTAGGCAAGAATGTATAAAGATCTTAAATGTCGTATAATTTTCCCAATGAAACACAAATGTGCTGTCAGTTCTTTGGTGATGTTTAGAATATGAAGAAATTCTCACTTTGATTTGTAGATGTACTGATTGAAAAAAGATTCTAGCAATCTACATTTCTACATTAGCCTGTGTAAGTCAAAAATATGTAAAAGTGACAACAAATAATGCATCTTAACAACTTACTAGGCATAGAAGCTCTGCCAGAACTGGAGTATGGCTATTTATAGGTGCTATTAACAAAGTAAGAATTGTACTAGACTATCAAGTGTCAACTGATTGCATCTCTATTTAACTAGATTAGTGCACTAGATTATTAACATTAGCACATATAAATAAAAAACAAATAAGGAAATTATCTTGGCAGCTAATAATGTATCTTAACAAGTTATTGGGCATAGAGGCTCTGCAGGCACTAAGTATGGCTATTTATAGGTGGCTAGGTGCTATTAACAAATTCAAAATTTCACTAGAGTGTTAATTAATTGCATCTGTGTTGTTGTAGTATTTGTATTGTTGTATTCTCTGTTTCTCATGGTCAAGGTGGATCATGCATACAAGGGGTTCAGGGCACTCCATTACATCTAATAACATATTCTTCATTGAAACTGTATTTTCGTAGCTGATAAAAAACTGTATTTTCATCTTTTACTTTATAATTATTTTTTGATAGGTTTCCCGGAAAACCTGCTGGAGTCAAGATAGCTGGTCAAGCTGCCAAATCTGAGCCTACACCAGTGGAGGCAAAAAAGGTGCACATTCTCATTCCTGCCACTTGTTTACATAGAAGACAAATATATATGGGGTATAAGTTATAACATAAATGAAGAATGGACACTGGGATCTTTAAGCATCAATTAATTTTGGGCATTAGTGATCTTGATATTGGTACATCCAATTGTAGATCCTAATTCATTACTTCCCTGTGTTGCATATACACAAGATGGGTAACTACATTCACTCCACCTTGGATTAATTGTGTTAATATAATATTAGAAGTCAGTCACTTGAGACCTTGATCTGAAACATCAATGGTGGTTCTCAATTCTCAAGTACCCTACTTGTTACATTTGCAGTCCACATCTGCTCCTCAAGTTTGGTTTGATTGTTTAAATGTCTTATGGAGGCAGACACTGATATGGCACATCTATTGGTGGTTGGATGCTTGAATACACAAGATGGGTAACTACATTCACTCCACCTTGGATTAATTGTGTTAATATAATATTAGAAGTCAGTCACTTGRGACCTTGATCTGAAACATCAATGGTGGTTCTCAATTCYCAAGTACCCTACTTGTYACATTTGCAGTCCACATCTGCTCCTCAAGTTTGGTTTGATTGTTTAAATGTCTTATGGAGGCAGACACTGATATGGCACATCTATTGGTGGTTGGATGCTTGGATACATTCCCCAACCTTGGTTTGACTGTAGATATATTATGGAATTCAGACCTTTGATACCTGGATACCTGTACATGCCTACCGTAACTGGATACTGCATGAACACTTCTGGATGTATCCTATAGCATTAACACTTTCTAAATAGATTTAGTGGTTTGTTTTAATAAATTCTACTACAAGAATATTTGCAAATGTTAGAAATTTAATTAGTTTTGACAAGACTTACCGTATGTGTCTATGTCTGTGTCCATATGCACATTTGGGCATGCTTGGTTTTTGTCTTCTGCTTATTCTAGGAGATTAGTAAGTGGAAGAGCTTGTGATATTTTACTAGAGTTGGGGTATGGTGTTGTGATTTTTTTAGTGTAAGACTTAAACTTCCCCTGATTCTTTTACTGAATACTAAGACCACCCCTCTTTTTTCAAAATGGACTGAGACCTCCCCTGTTGGATGATGTCATCAGGCAAAGGCCTCCCCTCCTGTAAGAACCCATCAAGATCGTTTGTATTTTATATAACTTGTGCCCAAAATGTTTTTAAAATTCCAAATTTGTCCATTTGGCCATGATTCAAAAAGCACAGAAAATCGTAAAAGTGTTCCTCTGTGTTTAGGAACCATTTTCTTGCCACTGGAGATGGTATGCATTTTATTTCATCAAAAGTTCTGGTGAATCATCTGTTTGTATCTCCCAAGCGCTGTCTTTTTCTCTGTATTAATATCAGAATTGGAGGGAAAAAGAAGATAACTTCAGAGAACAGGTATGATTGCATTTGCATTGAAAAAACCAAGTGTGGAGCACCAACACCACATCAACAGAAGAACCCCAACCTCCCATACTACTGAACAAAATGTGACCTCAACGCACCAAACAATACCCCTCCACCGTTCCATAAAATGTTATTCCAGAAATGACCGAAAGGTAACAATGAAGACGACCAGTGTTCTGGAACAAACTAACACCAAATTGTTCCATGAATTTCCACCCTTCACAATTCCTGGGCCCTTATTATGGTAATAAATTATTTCTCAATTAGCAAAACCATGTTATTCAATTTGCACCTACACTAAGAAAAGGAATATAAAATCATTATTGAAGCCTTCCAGTTTCAATTTAAAGGGGGAGAATAAAGTACCATTTTTTTTTGATAATTGGGAGAATAAAGTACCATTTGCAAATAAAGATGAGACAAGCAGACTGAAGCCTTCCGTTGTAGTCTCAGAACTTGTTAATCTTGTTTGACTTGATCATAGGGTTAGCCTTAGGAATTGTATCTCAATCCATAACCTTGAAATAAAGTATACGTGTGCATGTTAATCCATATCCTGTTCTAGTCTCAGAACCTGTTCTCTATGCAGAATTCTGCACCTGCACTTGAACTCTGACACCTCAAGATATTTGTTAAAGCACTCAAACTTGTTATTTACCTTCACCAATCTCTCCACTCAATTGCCGTCAAATTCAAACCCATCAGTGATGATAACAAAGTGGAGGAGCCCAAAACAAAACAGTTAGTAGAAAATGAAGGATCTGATTGTTGTTGCTGTGTTGATGCTGTGATGTGGGGTTAGAAGATTTCTTATTTATCACTTTGCGGTTACAAGTACCTCATTTATCAGTAGAGGCATCTGCCCTGGTTCTTTGGTGTTTCTTTTTTTTTTTTTTATAATTTAAAGAATAATGAAGGGCAATGAAGTCTTTTCATTGATTCCGTTAAATATTGTGGTATCATATTATGACAAGGGAGTTTAAGTCCTTTCAAAAATCACAGGGGAGGTATAAGTATTTATCTTAAACTTCAGGGTAAGTTCAAGTCTTTTACCCTTTTTTATTGTTATGGGTGCGTGGCACTGTCATGGTTGTAGGTGAGTGTCTTTGTAATAGTAAAATATTTCAGTTTGGGGGTCTGTAAGATATATGTGGTGGGATTGGTCTTTTTATGTATCTTGGGGCAGGCTGTTTGATTTAGTTTGAAATAAGAATGGTAAATACTATATACCAACCACCAAGGCATGCATTTGTTTGGTTATAAAGTGGTTGCTAGTTGTCTTAAATAGCTGTTTGTATTTGGATTAGTATTTAGTTCCATGTTGATGCTAAGTTGGCATGACAACAGAAACCTTTCCCAATTTGTCAGGATGCTCTTGAGGGAGATGATGATGACTTGGATCTCTTTGGTGATGAGACTGAGGAGGAAAAGAAAGCATCAGAGGAGAGGGAGGCAGCTGCTAAGGCATCCACCAAGAAGAAAGAGAGTTAGTACTCTTACCTGGAATTTATTTTACATTGAGGGCTATTATGAGTTCATCCATTGACATGCAATTTCTATTATTGGGAGCTACTTAAAATTTTACATCATTATTTTTTCTGTCAAATATATAAGCAATTGTAGGGTGAGAGTAAGAAATGTCTAATAAGTTGAAAGTCTCAACTGATTTCTGGGTACTTTTTTTGATCAGTAGCTCAATTTTATTAAAGCTTAAAAAGAGGATAGTCTAACAAGTTGTTAGAAATAACACCCCGAAGACAAATGATGTTTGCTAGCTCCTTGTTTATCTAGTCTATCCGCCAATCCATCTTAACTGAATTTGCATTTGTCTTGATAGCAACTTGAACCGCCTGAATTCATTTTTGAAGTGCCATAATACTCCTTTTTTAACCGATCTTTTCCTCAGATTTTTGCTCCCCAACAATAGCTGCCATGAATTCAGCTCTCACTGAATTACCCTGCTCAATAGGTCCTGAAAACAAGCCGCAAATGTTCCCACTCCCATCTCTAATCACTTCAGTTTTGGAGGGAGCCGGATTGCAAAACTACTTCCATCAAAGTTTTAAGTTTCATCCATCCCCCACCCCACTTAGGGGAGACCAAAACTCCAGTACCTTTTGACTCCTAGAGAAAGAATGGACAATTGACACCCTAGGCCCCAACTTTGAAAAAAAGTCTTCCATTGAGAAATTTGTGAATAGTTTCAAAATCTTCACCTAGTGAGCAACTCTAACTGTAACAAGCTTCAAGATTGCTTCCTTGTTTCTTTCTTTTCCTCAAAGATTCTTAAGTTCCTTTCCTCCCATATTGTCCACATGGTTGCTGCCCTTGTACACACTTCCACAAGATTCTACCTCATTACCTTGTGCTTCTTATAAAGGATGGGCTGAAAAGTCTGTCCAAACAAATAGGAGGGATCCACCTACAACCAAAGAGAGAGAGAGAGAGAGAGAGAGAGAGCAAAACCATTCCCGAATACAAGGAAAAGGACAGGAGATTAACAGATGGAAAGAACTCTCATCATTCAACTTACACACAATGCACCAATTAGGAGACAATCACCAATTTGGTCTTTCCTTTTGCAGCAAATCACCCATGTTTATGCTCCCATGATATCCCAACAGAAGGTGTTGACTTTTGGGGGGATAAAGGTGCACCAAACTACTTTAATAGGGAAGAATGGAAAAGGGAAATGACTGAGGGAAGAGAAAAAAAGATTTACAAGTAAATGACCCAGAGGGACTGACTGAGTAGGGATGGGAACGGGGTGGGTTTGGGAGGGTTTTGTAAATTCTAGACCCTACCCGCCTCCGTAAACTGTAAACCTTCCAACCCATACCCTCCCCAAAACCTGTAGTAGAATGGATTTTGAGAATCCAAAACCCTCCCTGCACATGGAAATGCAAAATCCTCCCCGACCCTACCCTCCTTGCATTGAAGGGTAGGGCGGGTTGGGTTTAGAACCCACTCATAATTTCCTACTATTTCTTGTTGTATATAAGCTATAAATAAGTAAAATAATATGAACAAATTTCCAATTTTTTGATTAAGTAGAAGCACATAAACTATCAATTATCCTTGACATAAAATTCAAAACCCGTAGTAAGTTAGATTTTGAGAATCCAAAATCCTCCCTGCACATGGAAATACAAAACCCTCCCCGACCCTACCCATCTTGCGTTCAAGGGTAGAGCAGGTTGGGTTTAGAACCTGCTTCTAATTTCCTATTATTTCTTGTTGTATATAAGCAATAAATAAGTAAAATAGCGTGAACAAACAACAAAATTTCCAATTATTTGATTAAGACATGTAAAAAACACATAAACTATCAATTATCCTTTACATAAAAATCAAAATATTATTTAATTTAACACCTAACACATAAAGTTCATATGCTTTCTAACAATATGTGGGTTGGAGAGGGTCAGGTTTAGCCTAATATTGTACCCTACCCGTACCCGTATGGGTTATAAAATCCCAAAACCTGTCCTCGCCCCAAGATTCTGTCCTTCAAGCAAAAAAGAAAAACCCCACCCCATCGGGCCAGGTACTCACCGGGTAGGGTAGAAAGTGCCATCCCTAGGACTGTGAGCCCATGCCCATCTATCCTCCATTGATTCATCAAAAACCAGGTTATGCAAAATACTCGTAAGGTTGGGCACTGATGGGATTTCAGACTCTTTAAGGTTTCTCACAGACTTCAAATCTGGTTTTTCTCCCACAATCTTCATTCTCACGCCTCTGACGTTGGTTATATTGAAAGCTACTAAAACACCTCCACAAACTGCTGTAATTTTATCCAGAACTCGAAATTTCCAGAGATTCAAGGGAAGTCCGGAAATACCGATCTCTCTTCGTCCTCCATCCAACTCTTTTTCATTTCAGGAAGGATTCCACCTTTCAGCAATGGCTCCACCAAAGTCTCTTAACAGTTTTTCTTCTCATCAAACGGCATTAACCAGGGAGATTAACTGCTAAGAGTTCCATGAAAACACCTTTCTAAGAAATCCACTACTTTCTTCCTTGAAGAGATTACTCACTTTTCCAATCTTCCATTGTTCCCTCCATGATCTTCAGTAGTGTCAAACCACTGCACGCTGTTTCCTGTAATTCTTCTTTTTTCTTTTCATCATGCCCCACTCCCCGCTTGGAAGTTTGCTCAGTTGAAATCTCAAGCCCCGGCCTGTTCTGCTACCTTCTCCATAGTCCTCTAACACCTCTACACTCTTGACCCAGCCATGTTTTCCCGTTCACCCTGGAATGCTATGAGCTTTCTTCGATTGCTTCCAAAAGTTTCAGTCAACATGATGAAAGATCCCTATCATTGCATTTCACAGTTTTGGAGTATCTCCTCCCTTTCTTGCTAGTCTCACTCTCCCAACCTGGTGAAGTGATGGTTAACACCACTCCATCAATGAATCCCTTAAACCAGTCCAAAGAATCATTGAACAGAATCACCATTAATCTCTTATCCTCTCTGATTTTCACCGCCGACCTTCGATTCATTTCCTCAAACAATAATTTTTTCTTTTCAACTGCCACCTCCTTCCTCCACTTTGTCAACGGAGTAAAGCCTGTGGCTGCTTCTGCATGTCTCACATCCCCTGGGTTCCTTCCTTCCATTGCGTCCATCCTCCAATAGATTCTATTTCATCTTGGCTAATGCCATGGGAAATAGGTTGTTTCCACCATGGTTTCCAGCATGCATGAGGTAACTTTCAATAGGAACAAGCTTTTCTGGTTGTAACAGTCTGATATCCATCCCTGATTCCATTTGTCTGACTTTGAATTTGAATTTGATCCCATTAAGGGTGATCCGAATTTAATCTGTTTATGATTGGATTGAATATGGATCTAGTCCTATCTGACCTTATAATATCTAATCCTATTTGATTTATAAATATATATGCTCATAAATACATCAAATTTATATTGTATTTATTGATAAAGTTGGTTTAAATGTTGCATTTTTATTAAATTGTCTAGTTTTAATTTTCTTACAAGTTATTTTCAATTTATTTTGTTAATGAAATGCAGTATTGAAGTATAACTTATTTATACAATTCAATATCTGATAGCAACCTGAGTTCGATTCGTGTCCAATATAAATCTGATGTATAAGATCTGCTTCGAATTCAAATATAAACTGGATCTGCTTATATCTGATCCAATTTGATCTGTTTTTAAGCACTCGTTAGTTTGATGTATTCATGTACATTCCAGTTCCAGAATTGTTCTTACTATCACCATTCTTATGGGAAGAAATTTTCCCAATTAGTATTAGCCAATCTGTACTACTAATTTTTAATATAAAATGCAACTCATGAATGGGTAGGGAGGAGACAGATGCCTTCCTGTTTGAAACTAGGTTGCCATGTGGAAGATACTGGGTTGTTTAGTCCTTCATGGAAGTGTTTACGGAACCATCCGTAGTTTTTTTTTTTTTTTTTTTTGCAAACGATAATAGCTAGAAAATTTTCTCAGGTGGAAAATCCTCTGTTCTTATGGATGTTAAACCTTGGGATGATGAGACTGACATGAAGAAACTAGAAGAGGCTGTTCGCAGCATTGAAATGCCGGGCCTTCTGTGGGGAGCATGTACGGTTTGCATTCTATCCTTTTGCCTTTTTGCTAACATGAATAAACATTACAAGAGGAAACCTAACTTGTTGTTTTGCTGCAGCAAAACTGGTACCTGTTGGTTATGGGATTAAAAAGCTACAGATTATGTTAACTATTGTTGATGACCTTGTCTCAGTGGACAACCTAATTGAGGATCATCTCACAGCTGAGCCTGCCAATGAATATATACAAAGCTGTGACATTGTCGCCTTCAACAAAATCTGAGACCAAAGCATAGCTGTAATTTTATTTTCTAGGTTAGTATTTCCCCTTTATGAAGGTATGTTTGTCATGGTTGCCTAGGTTTACCATTCTTCTTTCCCCAATTTTCTTTTTTATCAGGCTTACATGAGATGGACTATTATGCCCAATGGACGGGAGATTCCCATTGTTGCCCACTAAAATCATCTCATAAAAGCCTTCAGGCATATGGAATTGAGAGAATGCTTTCGAGTGAGCTAAATATAATCTTGCGGTTGTGTATTCATTTTTCTTTGGATCCCATTGATTTAAGTTTTCCGTTCGCTGGTCCGATTTTAGGACCTCGGTAAGATTAGTGTCTGTAGACTACAGTTCATCGTTTGCATACAGCCCCTGGTTTGTGCTGCTATTTTAATACTTACAAAATTAAAATTATGTTGTCTTTTAGGGCTTTTATAATAGACGTCTAACAATAGGTAGGGATGGGATTGTTTGCTGTGCTACTCAGCCTCCATGTCCTACCAATACCCTACCTTTTTTATGAGTGGAGGTACCATTTTGTTGCACCGAGTCCAATCTCGAATAGCAAAAAAGCATCCGTCTCTTTTTGTTTTATATATTACTAGTGGGGTTTTGGGCTTTATTAAATGAATTTGAGGCAAAAGCATGGTTCAAAGTATCGATACGATACGCTTGATACGATATGGAGCGTATTGTATTGTATCTTTTGTAAAAGATACGGTGTGAAATGCCTGTTTACAGGTGTTTCAGACCCTCAATTTTTTTTTAACAATAAAAAATATCTTATAAGTTTCCCAAAATACTAAATTTTGAAAAAAAAAACTAAAAAAAAAGTATGTATCGAACTTGTATCGTATTGATGTTTTGAACCTTGGGCAAAAGGAGTTAGGGGTGCAACTTGGATGGGGCCAATTTGAGCCTAACTTGGTTTAACCAATGTTTTAGTACAGGTTGGGTTTGAGTTTTTGTATTTTTAAGGGGATTGGGTTCTCAACCTAACTTATCCATGTTGCACCTTTAGGAACATTGTGGCATTCCTAATTCTATTAGTTTGTATTTTTATTAAATTGTTTTATTTTTTGTTATTTTTATTTAATATTATTTTTAAATGGATTAGGGATTTTAAATTTATAATAATTAAGTTTAAAACTAATGATTTTGTTATTTTTTAATTTTATCAACAAACTTGTAGTATAATTTTATTTTCTCAATGGATTTTAAATGAATATCAAAATATAAGATTTATTTCTTGAAACTAAAATCTTCTTATTCTTTGGTTGTTTTATTAATAAACATTTATTAATTTGTATTAACTTTATTTTAACTCAAACTTGTATTAATAAAAAATTATAAAAATATTTTGTCAATCCATGTTATTTTTTATCTATATTTTTATGACATTATTAACTAATTTATTGTGGTATTATTTACTTAGTTAACTAAGTAAATAAGTTTTAGTAATTAAGTTATAATTTGTTAATTAATATATAATTCTTATTATTTAATTAATATTTTTAATTATATAACCATTTTATAGTTTAACTAAATTTGTTATTTTAATTAATTAATAAAAGCAAACTAATTAAATAACCATGTAAAGGTTAGGCATACATAAAGTTAACTAATAACTAATTAATTTAATTTATTTAAGATAATGAAGTTAATTAATTAAGGTAATGACTTTAAGTAAGTCAATGAAATAAATTAACTTAAAACTTATTTATTTTTGAAGTTAACTAATTGAAGATTTATGTAATTAGCATTGTTTAAAATTTTCCTTTTCCATAATTTTATTTGACATTACACGTGCATTTTCTTTGATTTTTTAAAATAGTATTATAATTTTCATGGTGTATGGAAGGTGGATTTTTCTTTTGAATTTTGCATTGGTTTGGATTTGGGGGTGTAATTTAGGATATTAGTGTAATTGGCAATCCATTAACAATAAATGAACTAAAATTTCCTCCCAATAAATTGTTTTACATCAAGAGGTTTTGTAAAGTATTTATGGAGAAAACATGAGTAAATTAGAGAGCTTTTAGGTAATTGGGAAGTGGGAATTGATAAGAGCAAGGAGAGGCGAGGCTTGTTGATTGGAGTCGACTAGAGAGGAGTAACGTAGAAAGAAAAGAGAATTAAGGAAAATGCATGAAGGTTTGATGAAAAAAGAGGCCATGTCTTGCGGACAACCTTGGTTTATATATATATTAGTGGTGACCTGTGTGATGTGTATTTTTATTTTTTTATGTGTAGATAAATAGAAAGTGATGAAGGGGAATTTGGCCCAACCTTGTGATAGGGAGACACGTGGACATGACTCAACACGGGTGACAACTCAGCATAAATCAACTCGCTATAAAGCGACCTCGGGTACGCTAGTACTCCGAACTAAAGCCACTTTGTGTTAAGATCGTCCCAATACCAGATCGTGACCAGGATAACGGAACCAAGTTCGTTACAAATCGAGCCCGGACAAATGAACCACCTCGGTCAGGACTACTTCAGGGGAAGTATACCTCAACACAAGATCGCACCGGGATCACTTCAGTCCAAGGGCACTTTGGCATTCATGTTAGGACAGACCTAAGGAGCACGAGCTCGAGAAGCTCGCTACCAATCAGCTCGCTATCAAATAGCTCGGTAGCTTACAGGCAGCTCGCCTACCGTTCAGACCTCCGCATGGCAACCTCGAGGAGCCCGCCTCCGTACTTTGTATCCCCCAGGATCGTACTTCGTAACGGTTACATTAGGTCACCAACTCCCCGGTTCTGACTGGAAGGGACAATCTTACCGTTTGATGGCACTTCACCCACCTAACACGCAAGCAAGTCCCATCACAGCAGGGATCCGATAACCGTTACACCAACCCGCATGGACCTCAGCATATAAAGACTTCGCCCCCCCAGGGGCAGAGGTATGTTTTATTATCTTTGCTCTCTAGTTCTCTCACTGTTATCATCTTCAAGCTCTCTACTACCACTATTCTAACTTAGCCATCGGAGTGTCTCGCCGGGTGAGCCACCCCCGGATCTATGACTCATCTCTTTCAGGAACCCAGTTCTCTTCGTTGCTGGCACCAGATCGTGTCCAACATGGAGTAGCCAAATTACGCCACATCAATTGGCGTCGTCTGTGGGAAATCGTTAGTAGAAGCCTTTCTTCTCCATTCCAAAAACCTCGAACTCAAAATCGAACCCATGGCTTCTTCCAGCAACACCGGACAACACAACGAAGCAAACGTCTTCGAGGGGCAACCTCAATTCCCAACTGTCTGTATAGGCCAATTCACCATACCACTCCCTGCAGGTGGGATCCCAACACCTGCTGTACCTCCACCATCTGAGCCTGTGAACGCTCTACTTCCCCCTGTAGTGGGTGCGACCAAAGCACCATCTGACAGTGCGAAGGTCAGCAGTGCGGAACCAGTTAAGCAGCAGCAAAGGAGACATGCTGGAGAACCCCGGGGGGTAAATCCAGGCCAGCCCGCACGACCTAGCCGACTTGAGCAGACTAGAGGTAAAATGGAGGTCAGCTCGGGAATCACAAAAACCTCTCCCCTTCTCTCTGTACCCTCTCCACTATCCCCCGAGCTTCTGGCTTCCCCGATGCCGACGAACTTCAAGATCTCCCCTGGATAAGTATGACGGGTCTTTCGACCCAAATGACCACGTAGATTCTTTCCAGTCCCAGATGCACCTCGCTGGGGCTGACGAAGCCTACATGTGCATTGCTTTCTCCACAACCTTCAAAGGGGTAGCTTGCACTTGGTATAGAAACATAGCGCATGGGGCTGTTAAAAGTTAGGCACAACTCGTACAATTGTTCACCTCGCACTTCATCACCAGTAAGAAGTGTCTGAGGTCACAAGAAAGCATTCTTAGAATAGTCCAGAGGGAAGGAGAGTCGATTCGAAGCTACATCAAACGCTTCAACGACACTTGCCTACTAATCCCGGACTTAGACCCGGTCGTAAGACTAGCGACAGCAAAAAAGGGGATCACTTACAGAGAATTCAAGTGGCATGTGGTGGCGAACAAACCCAAAGACATCACAGAATTCCTTAAGCTCGCCGATCAGTTCATTGGGATCGAGGAAGAGATGAACCAAAGGACCGAAGTCCCAGCAAAGAAGTGAAAGATGGAGGACCATAGCTTGCACAACAGTGGCGGCAAGAGGAAGAAAAGCAAGTCCCCAACCGGGGGAGGGAACATGTCAAATTTTCATCCCCGAGCTCCCCCGATTGAAAGAGCGAGCTTCATACCCCTCAACGCGAAGCGAGGGGAAATTCTCATGGCGATCAAGGACGCTTCCTTTGTGAAGTGGCTACCTTGGTTGAGAAGCGACTCAACCCTTAGAAATAAAAATGTATATTGTCACTTCCATAGAGACCATTGTCATAGCACTGAAAACTGTAAAAACCTCCGCGATGAGATTGAAGAGCTCATCCGTCGCAGGTGCCTGAGAATTTTTGTACACAGGAATAATAAAGGCCAGACAGATCAACGAGGGGAGCAAAAGAAAGACGCCCCCGAGCCCAGCAACAGGCCGAGTGAACAGAGGCAACTGCCCGAAGAAAGACCAATTCGCAGGGTAATCAATACGATCACCGGTGGGTCGGTTGTCGCATGTTGTTCTACAACAACAGGAAAGACTTTAGTCCGCGAACTAGAACGCGAAGAGCAGAACCCTCCAAAGTGGCCGCGGCCTGAGGACCCTATATTCTTTACCGAGGATGACGCGCACGAGATTCAGTACCCCCACGACGACGCGCTGGTCATAAGAATGAAGATCAACGACTTCGAAGTCAGGCACATCTTGGTAGATTCGGGGAGTTCGGCCGATATCCTGTTCAAAGGCACCTTTGAGAAGCTACAACTCCGGGAAAGTGACCTTCAGCCAGCAAGTACTCTTTTAGTGGGCTTCAATGGAGAAGAAGTCAGGCCCCTCGGGCGAATTTGTTTACCCATGGAGGTCGGCACGTGACCCAACATCGCGAGGTTTGAGCATGCCTTCCTAGTAGTCGTGACGTCTTCCACGTACAATGCCTTTGTGGGGCGGCCCGTCACTCATGCGCTTCGCGCGGTGGTATCTACCTACAACCTGGCCATGAAGTTCTCCCCGATTTCATCAGGGAGGTCCACTACTCGAGTTGGGTGGCTAACCCCGTTCTGGTAAAAAAGGCCATCGGTAAATGGCGCATGTGCGTCGATTACACCGACCTGAATCGAGCTTGCCCGAAGGATTGTTTCCCTCACCGTAAGATCAACCATTTAGTGGACGCGACCTCAGCGCACGAGTTGTTGAGTTTTTTGGACGCGTACTCTGGCTATAATCAGATCAAGATGGACCTTGCCGACGAGGAAAAGACAACATTCATAACCGAGCTAGGACTATACTGTTACAAGGTCATGCCCTTTGGGCTGAAAAATGCCGGGGCAACCTTTCAAAGACTTGTTAACAAACTTTTTGAGCCGTTGATCGGCAATAAGGTTGAGTGCTATGTAGACGACATGGTCGTCAAAACCCAATTCTCAGACTGTTTAATAAGTGACTTGCAATGTGTTTTTGAAATTCTACGCAAGTATAGTATGAAGTTGAACCCTAGCAAGTGTGTTTTTGGTGTTACCTCGGGTAAATTCATGGGTTACATAGTTAACCGGCGTGGTATCGAAGCGAACCCCGAAAAAATCAAGGCTATCCTAGACATGAAGCCACCTCGCAAGTTGAAAGAGGTTTAAAGGCTGAATGGACGCATGGCTGCCTTGAGCCGCTTCATGTCCAAGTCAGCAGATCGCTGCCTGCCCTTTTATAAGGCAATCAAGAAAAGTAAAGACTTCGAGTGGACTGAAGAGTGCCGGCTCGCCTTCGAGGAGCTAAAGAAATACATAGTTAGTATCCCGGTTCTGACCCGACCCGAGGAGGGCGATGTTTTAAGGCTGTACCTCTCCGTGAGCGATGAGGTGGTCTGCTCGGTACTGGTAAAAGAAGTAGGTCGGGTCCAACGACCTATTTATTATATGAGTAAAGTTTTGCAGGATGTAGAAACCAGGTACCCAGAGATCGAGAAGTTGGCGTACATATTGGTCACAATAGCTCGGAAGCTTCGCCCGTATTTCCAAGCCCACACTGTCGTAGTCCTCACAAACAAACCTCTAAGGCAAGTCTTACTCAAGCCCAAGGTATCTGGCAGACTGACGAAGTGGGCCATCGAACTCAGCGAATACGACCTCCAGTACGAGCCTGGGACGGCGATTAAGGCCCAAACCTTAGCCGACTTTGTACCAGAATGTACCTTCAACACCGCAGCCCCTGAACTGACCGAGCTTGAACACAAAGAGGAGGTTTCAACTAGTACGACACCGGTCCCGGTTAAAGCAAGGCCAACTTGGGACGAGGAGCCCTTGATCCTCCATGTAGACAGCTCATCTAATTAGCAAGGAAGTGGAGTTGACACTGTTCTGCACGGGCCAAACAGGGTGAAATTGGAGTACGCACTTAGGTTTGAGTTTGCGACATCCAATAACGAAGCAGAGTATGAAGTACTACTAGCCGGGCTCACACTAGCGAAGGAGGTACAAGCGAAACACATCATCATCTGCAGTGACTCCCAGCTCGTGGTCAACCAGGTCACCGGCGATTATGAAGCTCGCGACCCCACCATGGCTGCTTATTTAGCCAAGGTCAGGGAAGTTCTACAAAGCTTCCAGTCATACTTCATTAGGCAGATTCCAAGGTCCGGGAACGCTGAGGCTGATGCCCTGTCCTGATTAGCCAACACGAGCAGCAACACCTTGAGAACCGTGCACATAGAGAACCTGCCTCGGCCCATCACTCTCAGGGAGGCAAAAGAGGCCGCTCCTGTTGCACAACCAAAGCTGAGCTGGATTGACCCACTTGCGAACTACCTACTTCACAAAACCCGACCCGCAGATCGCAATGCAGCCAGAAGGGTAGAATGATAGGCAGCCAAGTACGTCATTATAGTCGGACGACTGTACCGAGGATCCTACACGATCCCCTACTTGCGTTGTCTGCGACCTTCAGAGGCTGAGCTCGTCCTCCACGACACTCATGAAGGCCTATGCGGCGGACACTTGGGGGGTAGGGCTCTCGCCCAGAAAGCGCTACGACAAGGATACTACTGGCCTACGATGAAGGCAAACGCACTCGAGCTCGTCAAGAAATGCGACAAATGCTAGAGGTACGCCAACATCCATCACCAACCTGCTGCCGACCTGAAGTACCTCACCACCCCATGGCCCTTCATACAGTGGGGAGTCGACATTCTTGGACCATTCCTGCCAGCAACAGGACAAAGGAAATTCTTAGTAGTAATAGTGGATTACTTTACGAAGTGGATAGAAGCGGAACCCTTAGCAACAATCACAGCTCGAACTGTGCAAAACTTCTTTCGGAAGAGCATAGTATGCTGTTTCGGACTGCCTCGAGTGCTCATTTTTGACAATGGTAAGCAGTTCGAAAATATGAAGTTCTAGAACTGGTGTGCTGAGATGGGGATACAACAAAACTTCACTTCGGTAGCAAACCCTCAGGCGAACGGGCAAACAGAAGTCACGAACAGAGCCATACTCTACGGACTGAAAGCTCGCTTATCCCGAACTAGGGCTATGGGTAGAAAAGCTGCCCAGCGTACTATGGGCTTACCAAACTACCGTCAAGACCGCCACAGGACAAGCCCCCTTCAACCTCACCTATGGTACGGAAGCGGTAATCCCAACCGAGATCGAGGTGCCTATATTATGCCTGGAAGCCTACTACGAAGAAGGAAACGGTGACGAGCTCCGCACCAACCTCGACCTGGTAGAAGAGGTACGGGATCTCGCGTACATCCGGACCGCAACCTACCAGCAAAGAGTAGCTCAGTATTATAACGCCCGAGTCAGGAAGCGACACTTCCGTGTTGGGAACCTGGTCCTCCGAAAAGTTATGGTACCTGAGCCCTGTGTAGGTAAGCTCGAACCGAACTGGGAAGGTCCCTACCGAGTAAATTGGATACTCGAGGAAGGTACGTACGAGCTCGAAACCCTAGAAGAAAAGCAAGTACCTCGGGCATGGAACATCAACAATCTAAGGCGATACTACATCTAATTACGAACTGAAAAGGCACCAGCCTTAGAAACAAGTAAGCAAGCTTTAACTCTCAGATTGTGATTTCTAACTCGTAGTCTACTATGAGAGTACTAACTTAGCCATCGGAGTGACCTCACCTGGTCCTCTGACATTTAGTTCCGTACAGGTCTCTAAAGAGCAACAAAGCTCATCAATCCAGCTCGGCACCTGGTCAGGCCAGCGCCTTACAGGCAGCTCGGTACCCAGACAGGTCGACACCTCACAGGAAGAGACCTCGGCACTACAAGAAGACACAGTCGCTTCTTCAGCAAGGGCAAAGTGAAGGGATGAGATATCCATCGTATGGATGCCCAAATCTTGCGGAATAAAGGGGGTGAATTTCAAAAATTTTTCTCTCCCTTCAATTGGGAATCGCATTCCTTATTTAGAAAATCATATTTTCAAGGATCATTCTTGAACCATAAACTAAACCAGATCTGAACCAAAAGGAGTAGGAGAGGATTATACCTGATACGGAGAAATARTATCYCCCAACGAAGGTGTTCACRCCCAAGGAAGGATCCAAAGACTGCTCCCACTGAAGATGGCGCAGTGCAGGATGGAGCAGAATCAGCAGTATTCTTCTCCAAAAATTCTGTCATTCGCAAGAAATAGCAAGATGGCACGTGAGCACAACTTTCTATCAATTCTTTTTCAAAGAACTGATGTCAATATCGAATCTTGACTTCTCCCACAATTGGAGATCGAATTGGCATATAGGGCGGCAAGAACAAGGAGGCGGCAAGAAAGAATTTTGCAGGGTTGCTTAATTCTTTCTTCTGTGATTTCAGCTCTGAAGATGATCTGATGTTGTGTCTTCTAAAGGCTGCCGCCCCCTCCTTCTTTTGTTAACCTAAAAGATCAGTTCCTAATCCAAATAGGAGCTACTTATCCAAATCATATCTAGATCAGCCCTTTCTTTAGGTGATAAAGATAAACCCTTATCTTATCTGCATATTAGATTAGCTTTCTCCTAATCTCATTAGGAGGTTTGTAGATCTGAATCACATTCAGATCTGGACTCTCTGAGTGGATAGGGTCAAGACCTTATCCTAATTAAATAGCCCAGTTCGAAATGGGCTTTAGGCC
>NW_010729119.1:4000527-4017461 GCF_000365185.1 Nelumbo nucifera | reverse complement strand
TATCATAATCGAGTCTAGGGGTCGGGTGTAACTTTCTAGTTTTGCCCATCAATCTCCAAGGTCCAAGGCAATACTGGAAATCTGGTCCAGTTCATAGATTCAATTAATCCTACACTGTATGTGCCTAGGGTCTCATCCTGGCAGTTAAGACAGACCACCCCAACCGACTTAGTGGCACTACAGTGTCAGCCTTATCAGGATAGGTCTCCCCAGACTGACCCACTGGCTGTGAACATTCTAAACTAACACGAGTCTCATTAAGTGTTCAGTTTAAGAGTATTATAGAGAAAACATACCAAGGGAATATGAATCAAATATGTACTTTTATTCATTTACAATAAGCTCATAAAGTACATCATTCTGATTGAAGCTAAGGGCATACAAAACTGTCTAACACAAAGTTCAGGAGTGGACTACGGGTCCCTCCCAAAGCCTAAGGGCCACATTACTGCTTAAGACCTAGTYGCTTCTTCAGCGTGGGCAAAGTTCAGGAGTGGACTACGGGTCCCTCTCAAAGCCTAAGGGCCACAAGAAGACCCAGTTGTCACTTCGGCGTGGGCGAAGTTCAGGAGTGGAATACGAATCCCTCCCAAAGCTTAAGGGCCACAAGCAGACTCAGTTGCCAATTCGGCATGGGCGAAGTTCGGGAGTGGACTACGAGTCCCTCCCAAAGCCTAAGGGCCACAAGAAAACCCAGTTGCCACTTCTGTGTGGGCAAAGTTTAGGAGTGGACTACGAGTCCCTCCCAAAGCCTAAGGGCCACAACAAGACCCAGTTGCCACTTCGGTGTGGGCAAAGTTCAGGAGTGGACTACAGGTCGCTCCTAGAGCCTAAGGGCCAAAAATGCCGAACTGATAGGGACCTAAGCGCTACATAAGACATGATTACCTCGCTGGCATAAGTAAACTACTTCTAACACCTAAGGTAAAGACAGCTCGGGTGTAAACCCTACGATGTCTATTCCACCTCGGTTACCCTTACTCTTTGCCAAGCTCGGTAACTCAATAGTTTGGGGTAACCTGCGCAGTTCGGAGTAAACACAATTTATCATTTCAGTAATCCTTACTCGTTGCCAACTCGGTAGCTCGATAGTTCGGGTAACCTATACTATAAATTGCCAGTTCGGGGCTCACTCACACTTAGAATTATTTTTGCACTCAGGATTACTCAGAAACAGTATATTTCATTAGTAAAAAGCTCAATTACAGGAACTTTACTATGACCCGAGCTCAAGAGCCCCGGGATGTACATCCACAAATTCAAAAAGAAAAAGAGAGAACAAGCTATCACGCAAAGGGGTCCACCACTTCGACCTCGTTGTTACTCTCCTCTCCTGGGGAGTCGGGCTCCTCATCCGCTGCCTTGGCCACCCTGGAGTCTAAGCCTGTCATCGTGATGCCGCCAAGATCGAGATCGGGGAACTTCTACCGGACCAGGTACGACACAGCTTGAACCCAGAGCGATAGGAGCTCGAGCCGCATTTGACCTGTAGGGCTTTGAACTCTGGGGACTCTTTGAAGCTCTCGATGGCCTTGTTCCTTTTTTTCGCGATGGCGGTCTCGAAGATTTCAGTGCGCTCCTTGACCATGGCCTCGAGGTTCGCGACCTCTCGCTCAAGCCGCGCCTTCTCCTCAGTCAGCGAGGAGATCTGCCCTTCCTGGGTCACGATCAGCCGCTTCTGGGCCTCAACCCTCTTTTTGGCTCTAAGTACCTCGCCCCGAGCCAGGTCTAGATTGCGGTGGAGCTTCTGTGCCTCCTTGGCATCACGAGCTTCGTTTGAACGGATCGCCACTTGGCAGGCCAACGCATGACCAGCGGTGTTAGCCTACCAAAAGAAAACTGAGGTCAGTAAAAAAAAAGTCGGCCCGAAAACTGAGGTCAACGCGTGACCAGTAGAATGCGTACCTATTAGACAATTGTATGCCCTTAGCTCCAATCAGAATGATGTACATTATGACATTTATTGTAAATGAATAAAGTAAATATTTGATTCATGTTCTTGTGGTGTGTTTCTGTGTGATACCTTTAAACTAGACACTTATGAGACTCGTGTTAGTTTAGAATGTTCAGAACCGTTGGATAAGTTTGGGGAGATTTATCCTGCGAAGGCTGACACTGGTGTGTTGCCAAATGTTGGGGTGGCCTGTCTTAGCCGCTAGGGTGAGACCCGAGGCACATGCAGTGTAGGTTTATTTGAAACCCTGAACCGAACTAGATTTCCAGTATTGCCTTGGATCTTGGAGATTGATGGGCAAAACTGGAAAGTTACACCTGATCAGTTAAAGTAGAGGGCAGATCTGAGATTAGATTAGCAGACAGGGTAGGGTCTTAACCCTATCCACTCAGAGAGTCTAGATCTAAATAAGATTTAGATATGGAAACCTCCTAATAAGATTAGGAGAAGGTTGATCTAATCTGCAGATAAGATAAGAGTCTATCCTTATCACTTAAAGGGGATTTAGATCCAAATAAGATTTGGATCAGCAACTTCTAATGGGATTAGGAGCTGATCCCTTTAAGGTTATAAAAGGAGGGGGTGGTTGCCTCAAAACACACATTCTCACCTACAGAGAGAAGATTACAGAAGAGAAAAAAACAACATCCAGTAAGACTACGCTGATTTCTCCCTACGGCCTCCTTATTGTCGCCGCCATAACTGCCAGTTCGATCTCCTCTTTCAAGCAGGAACGATCAAGATTGGATTTTGATATCAGCCTTTGAAGAAAGGCTGATCTAAAGTTGTGCTCTCAGCCTCCAGCGAATTCTTGTGAAGGGTTCGGTTCTTTGGAAGAACACTGCTGATTCTGCTCCATCTTCAGTGGGTAGCAGTTTGGAAGTTAAATGAGCACATATACTTATTGGGCCTAAAGCCCATTTCGAACTGGGCTGATTTGATCAGTTAAAGTAGGGGGCAGATCTGAGATTAGATTAGCAGATAGGATAGGGTTTTAACCCTATCCAGTCAGAGAGTCTAGATCTAAATAAGATTTAGATATGGAAACCTCCTAATAAGATTAGGAGAAGACTGATCTAATCTGCAGATAAGATAGGGGTCTATCCTTATCACTTAAAGGGGATTTAGATCCAAATAAGATATGGATCAGCAACTCCTAATGGGATTAGGAGCAGATCCCTTTAAGGTTATAAAAGGAGGAGGGGGCGACAGCCTCAAAACACACATTCTCACCTACAGAGAGAAGATTACCGAAGAGAGAAAAACAACATCCAGTAAGACTGTGCTGATTTCTCCCAGCGACCTCCTTATTGCCGCCGCCATAACTGCCAGTTTGATCTCTTCTTTTAAGCAGGAACGATCAAGATTGGATTTTGATATCAGCCTTTGGAGAAAGGCTGATCTGAAGTTGTGCTCTCAGCCTCTAGCGAATTCTTGTGAAGGGTTCGGTTCTTTGGAAGAACACTGTTGATTCTGCTCCATCCTACACTGTGCCATCTTCAGTGGGAGCAGTTTTTGGATATACTATTTCTCCGTATCTGGTATATCCCTTTCCTGCTTCTGGTTTCAGATCTGGTTCGGTTTATGGTTCAAGATTGATCATTGAAAATGCAGATTTTCTAAAACAGGGAATGCGATTCCCAGATGAGGGGAGAGGAAATTTTTTGAAATTTTGCCCAACCTACCTGTAGGGTTCGGCCATCCATATGATGGATCTCTCATCCCTTCATTGGTATCGAGCCATGGTTCAAGTTTTGAACCAAATTAAACCAGATATGAACCTGCGCAAATGGGCAGAAGGCGTTCTACCCGATTTGCATAGATTAAGGTTTTTTTCTGGAAAATTGTTTCCCAAATAAAGGGCGAATGATCTGAAATTAAATTTTATAAATCTGATTTTTATTTAGAATTGTTCTTTATAATTTTCTTGATTTATGGGTTGCTCGTACAAGTGGAGATCGAAATCTTTTTCTGGCTCGTGACAATCTGCGATTTGCATATTCTTTACTTATTACATTTGGTCTGTAAAATATTTTATTTATTTATTTTTTAAACTGAATGTATAGGATTCGATCTGATGTAATATTAAAAAAAATTTTTAGGGTTTCTATTTTATTATTCTAGGATCAAAGATGGCGGCGCAGGAAAGAGATTTCGTAGATGGGAATATCGCTATCTGCGATTTGTAGTTTATGAAACTGCATACTGTGATCTAACTTCTGTTTTGTAGGATGTGATCCGCGAACAACCCTCTTTGACTGATTCTTTCTTTTCTTTGATCAGTATTTAATTTCAGATCATTTTCTCGGATTAAATCTTTAAT
The DNA here is from genome assembly GCF_000365185.1 of Nelumbo nucifera. Next base: position 4,013,184 of record NW_010729119.1, on the reverse strand, counting down.
TAAAGATCAAACCTTAGACCCATTCGAACCAGATTGGTCCAAACTGGTTGGACCGAATCTAGGGTTCGATCAAGGTTGAATGTCAACCCTAATTTCCCACTGATGGGCCTAAGGATTGATAATTAATTGAGAGTTTAATTCGGCCCAACCTGTAGGCAAGTTATATGGGCCGAACTGCTTAACCATAATTTGGCCCATATACCCAGATAATATTAATTGTTAATGTTATAGTTTAAAATGGGCTTTAATTATGGGCTTTATAGATATTTAATTGATTGGATCAATTTATCCCTACATATGATGTATGAATGTGTGATGTGCATCATACATGGGCCATAAGTACTTGGCCCATGCAGATATGACAGTGGCTCTTGCGCATACCATGACTAAATATACATCATTGCCATGGTGTCTCTAAAGATTATTGGATGATCTCCCTCAATGGTGGGCCCCACATCTCCTGAAGATGATATTTGCGGAACCCTAGCCAATTAGGGCCCACCAAAATCTGGCTTTATGAAAGTCAGTGGGAGCCCCTCTGGTTTGACCTAAATTGAATTAGGGCGTAATTCTTGTTCCCTCCAGCAATACGAGTGCATGTGATAGGGAGATTCATATGATGAACTCTCAAAAGGCCTTCCATCATTAATATAAAGATGGGTCCTTCAGTAATGTGGAAACGCACCAGAAAATGGGCTATTGATTTGCTGTTGAATTTCTCTAGAAACTAACATAGCCAAAACTATGTCAGCTGACATCTCCAAAAAAAGAATCCGTGATACAGTTAATCCCACGTGCCTGTGGCATTACCGACTTGGCCATATCGGTGTTGACCGTATCACAAGGTTGGTCCTTTGGATTTTCTAACTGTAGAAGATCTTCCCACTTGTGAGCTTTGCCATCAGGGTAAGATGACAAAACGGTCATTTAAAGGTAAGCCTGAAAGTTGTATGGGCACGCTTGACCTTATACATTGTGATGTATGTGGTCTCCTGATTGTTAGGACTCGTAACCAGCACGTGTATTTCATTACATTTATCGATGACTATTCTCGGTATGGTTATGTGTACCTAATGAGACATAAGTCCAAATCCTTTAAAATGTTCAAAGGGTTCAAACAAGAGGTCGAGAAATAGTTAGGGAGAGAAATTAAGGCCCTTCGATCGGATCGAGGTGGCAAGTATCTCTCTGACGAATTCAGAGACTACTTGACGGTCAACGGGATAGTATCACAATTAGCTCCTCCTGCTACACCACAACTTAACGGTGTTTCAGAGAGGAGGAATATGACCTTATTGGATATGGTCCGGTCACTTCTCGTACACTCTGAGTTACCCACATCCTTTTGGGGATACGCATTAGAGACTACGATATACGTGCTGAATCGGGTTTCAACCAAATTAGTTCTGAACACTCCATATGAACTTTGAACCGGAAAAAAACCAAGTGTCAAACACTTGAAGATTTGGGGTTGTCCTGCGCACGGTAAAAGAACGAGTGCGGACAAGTTGGAGTCGGTTCAGCAGCAGCTCGCGCATCAGCTTGCGAGACCGGCAGGGAAAAGCGGAACCCACCGAAGCGACCAAGGACAGAAGACCCCATCTTCTTCACAAAGGACGACGCGCGCGGGGTCTACTACCCCCATGACGACACGCTCGTCATAAAGATGAAGATCAACGATTTTGAAGTTAGGCGTGCCCTCGTTGATTCGGGCAGCTCAGCAGACATCCTCTTCAAAGCAGCCTTCGACCAACTCCAGCTTCAGGAGTGCGACCTAAAGCCCGCAAACACTCCCCTAGTAGGCTTTAGTGGAGAGGAAGTTCGGCCCCTGGGAAGGTAACAGTACCTGTGGAAGTCGGCACCTGGCCTAGCATAGTGAGGCTCAACCACGATTTCCTAGTAGTCACAACCCCCTCCCCATATAACGCCATAGTAGGTCGGCCGATTACCCATGCCTTATGGGCTGTGGTGTCCACCTACTACTTGGCCATGAAGTTCCCCACGGACTTCGGCATTAGGGTAGCGCGAGGTGACCAACTTGAGTCTCGCAAATGCTACGTCACCGCCCTAATGGGAAAAACCAAGGTGGCCAATGACCTCAAGTTGGAGCGACCTACGGAGCAAAGCGAGGAGCGAGCTGCACCCACATAAGAGACCGTCTCCATCCCAGCCTTGACGGAAGACCCAACCCAGACTCTTTAGATCGGTGCTTCCGTTAAGGAGACCCTACGATCTAAATTGGTACACTTTTTACTTGAAAATTTAGATGTTTTTGCATGGTCTGCGGTAGAAATGCCCGGCATAGACCCTAACATCATAACTCATAAACTTAATACTGATCCTGTAGTTAGGCCCGTTAGACAGAAGAAACGCAACCTAGCCCCAAAGCGATGGAGGGCAGTCAACGAGGAGGTTGGGTAGCTCCTTGCAACCGATTTTATCAGGGAAGTCCATTACCCGAGCTGGGTGGCCAACCTCGTTCTGGTGAAAAAGGCTAACGGTAAATGGTGCATGTGCGTCGACTACACCGACCTGAACCGAGCTTGCCCAAAGGACTGCTTCCCGCTCCTCAGAATCGACCGTCTGTTGGACGCAACATTGGGGCACGAGTTGCTGAGATTTCTAGACGCCTACTTGGGCTACAATCAGATTAGGATGGATCCGACAGACGAAGAAAAGACTGCCTTCATAACCGAGTTCGGCCTGTACTGCTACAAGGTCATGCCCTTTGGGCTAAAAAATGTCGAGGCGGCCTTTCAAAGACTTGTAAACAAACTATTTGAGCCAATGATTGGCTAAAAGATAGAATGTTATGTGGACGACATGGTCGTCAAAACCCAACTCTCATGCGATTTAATACAAGCTTGAATTTAGTTTTTGAAATCCTGCGTAGATTCAATATGAAGCTAAACTCGAATAAGTGCGTATTTGGTGTCACCGCGGGTAAATTCCTGGGATACATCGTAAATCGGCATGGCATTGAAGCCAACCCGGACAAAATAAAGGCCATCTTAGATATGAGGCCACCCTGAAAAAAGAAGGTGGTTCAAAGGCTGAACGGCCGGATAGCCGCCCTGAGCCGCTTCATGTCCAAGTCAGCAGATTGTTGCCTACCATTCTTTAAAGCAATTAAAAGTAAAGGGTTTGAATGGACCCAAGATTGTTAGCTCGCATTTGACGAGCTCAAAAAGTACCTCGCTGGAATACCGGTCTTAACCCGGCCCGAAGAGGGTGATGTTTTAGAGCTGTACCTCTCAGCAAGTGACGAAGTGGTCATCTCGGTACTTATAAAAGAAGTAAATCGGGTCCAACGGCCTATCTACTATGTTAGTAAAGTATTGCAGGGAGTAGAAATGAGATATCCAGAGATAGAAAAACTGGCGTATGCACTAGTCATTGAAGCCCGAAAGCTCTGTCCGTACTTTCAAGCTCACACTGTTATCGTCCTCACCAACAAACCTCTGAGGCAAATCCTACTCAAGCCCGAGGTCTCTGGTTGACTGACGAAGTGGGCCGTTGAGCTCAGTGAATACGACCTCCAATATAAGTCATGAACTGCTATCAAGGCCCAAGCCTTAGCAGATTTCGTTGTGGAGTGCACTTTCAGCTCCGAAGTCCACAGGCCGGTTGAGCACGAGGCCCCCATCTCGGGTGAGCCCGGAGCTCCCAGGCCAGTTGAGTCCAAGCACCGTGAGGTAGCAGCCAGTGTGGAATCTCTCCTAATTAGGTCAAGAGCGAACTGGGATGAGGAGCCCTGGATCCTTCACGTAAATGGCTCCTCGAACCAGCAGGGCAGCAGAGCCAGAATAGTTCTGCATGGACCAACTGGAACGAAACTGGAGTACGCACTACGTTTTGAGTTCGTGTAATCCAACAATGAAGCAGAGTACGAAGCGTTGATAGCCGGGCTAGCTCTAGCCAAAGAGATGAAAGCCAAGCACATTATCATCTGCAACGATTCTCAGCTCGTGGTCAATCAGGTCACAGGAGAATACGAAGCTCGCGAATCGACTATGATTGCCTACCTGGCCAAAGTAAGAGAGGCTCTGCCCAACTTCCTGTCACACTTCATCAGGCAACTCCCGAGGTCTGAGAACGCTAAGGTCGACACCTTGTCCTGGTTAGCCAGCACCAGTGATAACACCGTGAGAACCGTGTACATAGAGAACCTCCTTCAGCCTAGCATTCTCGGGGGGGCAGAGGAGGTCGCTCCTGTCATTCAAGCAGATCCGAGCTGGATTGTCCCGCTCGCGAGCTTCTTGCTACACGGGACCCTCCTTGCAGATCGCAATGCCGCTAGAAGAGTAGAGTGTCAGGCAGCCAAATACATCATGATAGATGAACGGCTGTACCTAAGATCCTACGCGCTCCCCTACCTACGCTGCTTGCGACCTTCCGAAGCCGAGCTCGTGCTCTGCGACACTCATGAGGGCCTGTGCGGCGGACACTTGGGGGGCAAGGCCCTCGCCCAAAAAGCACTACGATAGAGATACTACTGGCCAACAATGAAAGCAGATGCCATTGAGCTCATCAGAAAGTGTGACAAGTGCCAGAGACATGCCAACATCCACCATCAGCTCACTGCCGATCTCAAGTATCTCACTAGCTCGTGGCCTTTCGTGCAAAGGGGCATCGATATACTTGGACCGTTTCCACTAGCAACAGGCCAGAGGAAGTTTCTAGTGGTAGCAGTGGATTATTTCACCAAGTGGGTAGAAGTCGAACCTCTTGTAACAATCACAACCCAAAATGTTCAGAACTTCTTTTGGAAGAACATAGTGTGCCGCTTCGGGTTACCTCGAGTATTAATTTCTGATAACGGAAAGTAGTTCAAGGACATCAAATTCTAGAACTAGTGCCAAGACATGGGGATCCGACAAAACTTCACTTCGGTCGCACCCTCAAGCAAACGGCCAAGCAGAAGTCACGAATAGAGCTATACTCCATGGACTGAAGGCACGGTTAAACCGAGCTAAAGGACTATGGGCAGACGAGCTACCTAGTCTTCTATGGGCTTACCGAACCACAGAGATGACTGCCACAGGAGAGACTCCTTTCAACCTCACCTACGGCACCGAGGCAGTCATCCCAGCTGAGATCGAGGTTCTGTCGCTACGACTGGAAGCATATGACAACAAGGCAAATGAAGATGAGATCCATACCAACCTCGACCTACTCGGCGAAGTAAGGGACCTCACATATATCAGGACCGTAGCCTACTAGTAAAGAGTAGCTCGGTACTATAACGCCAGGGTCAAGAAGCAGAACCTCCGCGTCGGTGACCTTGTCCTTCGTAAAGTTATGTTACCTGAGCTCGGCGCTAGCAAGCTCGGACAAAATTGGGAAAGACCCTACTAAGTGAAACGGGTGATCGGGGAAGGAACATATGAGCTCGAAACCTTTGAAGGGAAACAAGTACCTCGGGCATGGAATATTGTCAACTTAAAGCAATATTACCCGTAACTACTGAGTAAACCACGAGTCACTCTCAGGGCCTAAGGGCCAGAATGCCGAGCTAACAGGACCTCGACGCAACGAGACCTAGTCGCCTCTACGGCATGGGCAAACTACTGAGTAGACCATGAGTCACTCCCAGAAGCCTAAGGGCCAAAATGCCGAGCTAATACGACCTCGACGCAATAAGACCTAGTCGCCTCCATGGCATGGACAAACTTCAAGGGCAGACTATAAATCACCCTCTCAGCTTAAGGGCTAAAAAAACAGAGAGCTAACTAAGATCTCAGCATCAAGAAAAAATTAGCCACTTCGGTGGCGAAGGCAGAGTATGAAATATCAGAGGCGTAAGCAGCTCGGGTTTAAACCTTACAAAGCATAGCTTGTCTTCGTACGTTGGTTGAACTAAGGAATCACCAACGAGCGCATAGTTCGGGCTTACATGGTAATCACTTCCCCGGGCTCCATCTCCCCCCACTTAGCGATCTCCTCGTGGCAGATCGCCCTTCGGCTCTTCCGCTTGGCCACTACATAGTCATTAATACCCTCCCAGTTCCCCACTGGGATCCATGGGTAGGGAAACGACTGAGAAGGACCAGGAGGAATCACCCCTTGTTGTGGGAGCTCGCCCTCATCGAGGCCAACTCCGCCCGCACCTCCTTCAGATGGAGGCAATGGAACTTCAGGCGGCGGGGAAGTGAAGTCTGGCTCCACAGACCCGAACTCAGTATCCCCGGAGGTGGGAGTCCGGTCAGGACGCGATCTCTTCACTTTGTGCTTCTGGTTGCTTGAGAGGAGGCGACGCGCGTCAACACCAGACATGATGGCTGCCAAAAAATCCACAAGATATTAGTTCGGTAAGAAACAAAATGTATGTATACACAATATTGTTACAAGGCACTATGCGACCTAAAAAGGCAACCTACCTGGGCTCAAACCGGCCTGCGTGAGCTTCTCCTCGGTCAAATAGTCCGAATAGAGGAAGCCTACCGATGCACATGAAAACATCATTTTTCGAGTTTTGAGGTCCAGCTCGATCCCGGGGTCCTAGATGGCGCCCCTCGAAGAAGTTGGGAAGGGCCATCCCTTGGGGTTACGGACTACAAAATAATCCCGCTTCCATGCGGGAATCTTATTTGGTAGCTCGTACAAGAGCTTGTAGCCGCAACGGGGAGAGAGGTAGTGAAAACGCCTTTCTAGAGGAACTCCAGGAGCGGTATTTTTAATACAAAGAATAGAAGCAAAAATGTCAAGGTTCAAGGGGAGGCAGTACTCATAACACAAAGAAATGGTCCCAACCATGTTTCAGATAGCGTTGGGATGAAGTTGATCGATGGTAACATTAAAGTGGTTTAGCACCTCCACTGTAAGGGGGTGCAAGGGGAGACGCAAGGCAGCCTCGACCTGTTCTTGGTAAATAACTGTCTCATCGGGACCATGCTCCCAAGGAAAGTTACCAGTGGGGAGACTACAGACAAGGTCCCTAGGAAGGTGAAAGTAGCGGATTAGACACCTGAGTCTCTCCGCCGTCATAGAAGAAGGACCGAAGGTGTCAGGCTCCCTCCCCCAAGAAGTAGAGGCCACATCATCGGAGGTCTCCCGAGCCTCCGGAACCTGCTCCCAAGCTCCCTTGGAGCTCGAGGGAGCGTCGTCGTCCTGGTTACCATCCCGGTAATAAGTATGGTACGGATACCCAGACATGATTGACAGTGATTGAGACTCACCGAAAAGACGAAACGAAATGAAAGGAAGAGCTCGAGTAGGCTAGAAAGATGCGCGACCTCAGAATCCGAAGACAACAAGATGGCATGAAAGGAAATGAGGCCTAGGGGGCCCTCCTATTTATAGCCACTATGCCCCCGAATCAACGGCCCAGATTAAGGCAGATCCGACGGTTCGTAGTCAAGCTGACTGCATGCCTTCTAAAACTGAATTGTGGCTGGCTGCACGTCTCCCATGATTGAGGTAATGGCGGCTGCACGACACTCGGAGTTAAGAGCTGCTTTAGCACGTTTTCGGTATTCGAAAAGTCAGAAATCCCCTGATTCCCGCGCGCGCATTTAATTTGAGCAGTCAATAAAGTTTGAATTTCAGTCAAATCAACCCGTTACACTTCATGAATTCCTCACACTAAGGCAGCACTCTTAGCCCGAGGAGTGGGGGGGAATTGATGGAGGATGATATGACCCGACCTACTGAGATGACGACACGTGGATTTGACTCAGCACGAGTAACAGCTCAGCGTCATTGCCTGACCACAGCTAAGTGACGAGCCTGTAGAGCAGCTCGCTACATCATAGCTCTCTATAGGGGGCGCGAGCTCCAGGTCCCCTCGAGCTATCAAGAAGAAGGGAATACTCCAAGACTATTTCAGCTCGCGAGCTAGGGAAACCAGCTTGCTCCAGCAAGAGTTGCCCCAAAGACCAACCTTGATGAGGGTCACCTTGAAATACTCCTAAGAGCTTGCTACAAAGTAGCTCGCTGCGCGACATCATAGCTCGCGACTAAGCAACGCGACACTCTCGAGAAGCTTCTATCTGACAAGACTGTACTCGTCAGACTGCACCACGTCTCTCGACTGATGGCGCAGTCCCTGCCCATTTGACAGTCTGCACCCACGTCTCTCGATAGATGGTGGCGTGCCTGTCCCTTCAAAATGTGTCATTCATCCAAGCGGGTAGTACACTGTAACGATCACCTGTGCAGCCCTGGCAGGTAATGGCTACGGTAGGAGCGCAGTGGCGGTTACGCCCGATTTGACAAGAATGCCCCTATAAAATCCCTTTTATCGAAGGGGAGGACTTTCTCTCGAATTAGATATGAATTTGAATTCTTACTTGCTCATGAGCTAATCTCGAGACACAATGATCTAGCACGACCTACATTCTTAGCCTTTTATACCCCTTTTTTTCTTCCCCAGCATTCTAACTTAAGCTTCGGAGTATTCCCACCAGGTAAATCCCCCGAAAATCCTTCACATTCATCTTCTCAGGTGCTGTTAGTTACCAGCAAGGAGCCAGTCAGCAGTCAGTTAGGAATGCCCGGTTCGTGCCGCCTCAAGAACCATTATGGGGGTAATTTTTATAATTTACAGTGCTAGATGAGTGCAACCAATTCCCCTATGTCCACATGCATTTACAACATCCGGTACGATGATGGGTTATTAATTAAATATTAATTATTAATGACTGCTATTATTAATTAATAACCGAATACCCTTTTTACTCTCATTCGAGCCATCGTCTTCTCAGACGATGTTGTGGTCTAAAACAATTCACCGGCACCCTATATAAATTTAAACCCATCCCGGCCACCGGCAGCCACCCATAAGTGATCGTCGGTGGCCAGTGATGTCATCTAAATTAAATTTAAACCCTATTATCAAAGGTATTAAATAAACAACAAATCGTTTTTAACTCAGACACAAGTTTCTTCTCATGTGATCGTATCTGCCTTCTTATGACACTCCCAGCCACCGGCGGCCAGAAAAAAAAAGGGTCATCTGTGGTCGGCGATCTCATTTTGTAAATGATTAATGCTATTTTCTTAAAAGCTTAATCCTGCAATCGTCTGTGCTTCATAACCGGATTGAACAGAGACTGAAACGCAAGAGTACTATAAAAAACTGAGCATGTATTTCGAAATACTAAACTAACCGGATGAAACTTGTGCTTAGCTCTCTAAAACTGAAACACAACTCTAAAATTGCTGTTTTGATGCAGATACTCTACTAAACTCGATTCCCGGTTTTGATCCAGAACTTCAAACGCATTTGATGCAGAGGTTGTGTGTTTCTCAGTTGTAGAGTTGTTGTTTGGAGGTAGGGAGTGGTGGTGAGTTATTGGAAAAAATATTTTGAAATTCGAATGATACATACTATTTTGTTTTTTTTTTTCCAGAAATTAAGGAACTTACCCATGCATAAGAAATTGTATGTAACTGATATACTTAAGTCCAGCTTTGCAAATGTAATTCTTTTTCCTGCAAAAATAGAACGCCACGTGTTTAATGGGAAAACTAAAGTCTGACCACATTCCTATATAGATTCTTATTTATCCTCTCCCCACTCTCATCTATGTCTATCTAAAGAAAACTTGAATTAAAAAAATTTCAGAATTATTTAAATATTAAAATGGAATTTTGTAATAACTTTAAAATATTTATCAAAGACACAAAAATGATTATAATAGGTTTAATAATATTCAGATTATTAATAATTTTTTATTTTTATGAAATTCATAATGAAATTATCTAGTAACAATATAAATTATAACTTTATAGATTATTCAATTTAATAATTGAATAATATTTTAAAAATTGATACAACAAAATTATTTAAATAATAAAATTATAAAATAACAAAATAAAATATTATTTAAATATTTTAAATGACAAAATACTAAAAATATATAAATAATTATATAACAAAATATTTAATATTACGTAATAACATTAAAATGAATAAAATTTAAATACGAAAAATTTTAAATATTTTAAATATTATTTAAATATTTTGAATAAGTAAATTTTAAATATTTAAAATAATGAAATTATGTAATATATTTATTTTAAAAAAATCGAAAAATAATTATCAAATATTTCAAAATTTTCAAATTAATAATAATTTAGTTTACAAAATTAATAATCAAATTATGTATTGTCAGTATAAGTTTATGTATTTTAATATATAATTAAGATTTTAAAAATTTAAATAACATAATTATTTTAAAAAATAAATAGATATATTCTAAATTGAAAATTTTGATAACAATTATGTTTTAAATATTATTTAAATTACAAAAATATATTAAATAATAAAATTGTGTAATAGTTATTTTTGTTTTGTTATTTAATTTTAAATTTGCGATAATTATTGGAGATTGACCTATTGTTTCTTAACTTTTTTAAATTAATTTATTGTACTTCTTGGATTTATTGTATTTTTGTTATATATTTGTTTTCAGTAATTATGTATCTTCATTATAATTTGTTGATTAGTAAACTATTATCGGAGATAACAATTTTTGTTGATTAATTTCATATATTTAGAGATTAAACTATTTTTATTTATTAGAGATTAAACTATTAATCTAGAATATAAAAATAAATAATTATTAGTTACTTAAATACTTAAAGTATAAAAAAATTGTTTATTCTTATATGTTTCTATTATTTCACTTTTGCTTAACAAAGCCCGTACATCGATGAGTTCCCGCTAGTACTAAATTAAATTGAGATGATAATAAAGCTGTAATGTGGGCTGTGATATGTTGGGACAACACGGATTTAAGGTGGCTATGGTGTAATCCAGTTGGGACTCGTGCCTTGGTAGGTCATGCCTGGGTTGCACAACCCCCCTCCTAGGTTAGGCCTAACATGGCCTGTGGCCTGGTTCCCAGTCATGATGTGGATCTAAGGAATTGTCTTGTGGCAGGCTAGGCTTGAGAAAAATCTTTTCTGTTTTTTTTTTTTCTTTTCCTAAGCTCAAAAAAACTAGAAACAAATGAAAAAATAACATATAAAAATAGAAAATTAACATTAATAGACAATAAGTTGGAAATTTTGTGAGAATTTTATTTCATTTGAAATTTAATGTGTACAAAAAGATAAGAAAATGCATTGAAAAAATAATAAATGGACTCATAAAATGTTAAAATTGAAAATAAAAATTACAATGGAATTGGATTGTTGGAAAATATTACAAATAATTCTCCAATAAAATTGAAAAATAAAAATTACAATAATACAAAAGATATTGGATTAAACACTTTTTCAAGCTCCACCACTATCATATGCATCTGATGAATTATCCATTGAGGTGTCATGTCTCCTTTGCCTTGTACCTTGTTTTTTGCATCTAGCCAATCCTTTAAGAAAATGCACATTTCCAATGATCGATCATTCAATTTGTTCATCTTCTTGTTCAGAACCGAATTACATGTAGAAAAATAAGAATTCGACGCAACTATTGACACTAGAGGGGTTAGTATATCTAGGGCATCGCAGAAAAATTGGATTTTTTTTTCCATTTCCTCTCTACCAAACTAAACTATCAACTTTGTCTGTTTCCTCTAAGCTGAGGTAGTTAGACATGCTTGAGTGTTGCAAATAAAGTTTAAGTTCACTAAATGATGATCTTGATGAAGAGGTGTCAATTGAGTGTTGCCTTCCTCTACTTATGATTGACCAAATTTTATTTCCACTGGCACTTTTACATAATTTGGTTGTTGGAACTTCTCCTATTTCCTAATGAACTTTGAGATTTATATATTTCATACATTTGAAATAATAAACTATTAACATAATCTTTTTTGTTCCAATTTGAGTTATCATATTTTTATGATAAAGATCAAGTAAAACATCTAAACTTTTTTTTTAATTCTAGGGTCAAAAATTGCAGCTAAACAATATAAAAGAGAAATATTTTCCCAATATTTTTATAATTTTGTTTTCATTATTTCAAGAATTTCTTGAAATTATTGAATATCTCTATATTTTGAAAAGTATCACTAATTATAACAATTGATTAACTTATACACAAGAAGTAGGATAATAAACTCTTGAAAAAAATTAGTTGCATAAAAACGTTGGTAAAAAATCTTGTATACAAATTGCAATTTCCAAATCTTCATCAATTATATAATCATTTGCCATTTTTTCATTATATAAAATTGTTAAAATATCTTTATATGATAAACAACTTTCTAACACAGAATGTGTTGAATTCCACCTATGTTGTACATATAATACAAATCTTTTATATTTTTTTCCATATTGGTGACATAAATTTTTAAATTTTTGTTATTTAACCCCTAAAGTTCTAATACATACTATAAATTTCTGACTTTATTAATAAGGGGTGAAATAAATTCTAATCCATCTTGTATACATAAATTTAATATATGACATGCACACCTAGTATGAAATAATTCCTCATTAAAAATTGGTTTTAATTGATTTTATTTTACATATTTATTGCAGAATCATTATTATTAGCATTATCAAAAGTAATAAAACTATTTTATTTTCAATTTTATATTAATATAAAGTAGTTAAAATACTTCCCAGAAATTGCAGTGCCATTATGTGGCTATTCTAGTCTATTAAAACTTGAAATTCCTGTTTTTGCAAATTTCAATCTTGATCAATAAAATGCATAGTGACACAAATATAACTAAGGGCAAATTTCTTAAACTGCCCTTA
>NW_010729119.1:3977927-4000297 GCF_000365185.1 Nelumbo nucifera | reverse complement strand
GCCCTTATGGTTTAGCTAATTGACCTATTCTACCCTTACTATTTATATATTGTCTTAAACTACCCCTACTGTTTTTGACAATTGACACCATGGTAAGTGTTAATGGAAAGAAATGAAATGCCGAATTTGCCCTCCATTATTTCTCAAATTTTGAAAATAAAACCCAGGGTGGCGGCAATGAGTGGGGAGTTTTGATCTAAGGAAAGATGCAATTATCATTGTGGTGAGTTCATAGGGGCAAGAGAGACAGAGAAATCTTTTTATGAAACTCTATGTCTCTAGATTCCGGTCCATCATCTCTATAGCAAAACCAAACTTATCTTGAATTGCACTGGACCTTGCAACACATGAAGTGATCGAACCTTTCCTCTTCTTCTGATGCTAGAACCTCTCCAATGATCACCAATACGTCCTCCATGACATTCTTGATGCTTCTGGGGTCAACACCTTCCATGCTAGAGTGAGACTTCTCATCTTGTGTTTGTTTCTCTTTTCCTGGTTTTGTTTGGTGAATTGGGTTGAATTGTGATGGTTGTGTTGTACAGGCAATGAGAGATGGTAGCAACGAGAGGGAGACGAGTATCTGTATTGTTGCTGCCAAATATGAGGCCGAGGGCAACAAGGTGATTTGGCTAGTGTTCAAGGCCGATCAGCCCGATCTATAAACAAGAGAAGAGCACACGTCAAAGGCCCTGTGTGTTATCCTACGGGCGGAGACTCTAATGGTCAAGTTAGCTTAGTGCTTAAAAGGGGTCAGACCAGGCAAGAGATGAGAGCTCAGAGCTTAGTTCTTAATAGCCAAGAATGGTTCTTTGGATCTTTACCTTGAGGTGAGTGCCCCATATTATAGCTAACCTTGCCATAGGAGAGGCTCGTAGCAGTTGGTGATGTGTGGCTAGGACTTGATCTAGTCGATGCCATGTGGCATGATCTAAGGCCCATGAAGTATCCCTACATCACTTGCCCCCCACTCTTAAGGCCGTAGTGGTCGAGGTCGGATAGCGTGTTGTGCAGATACCTCAACTTCGGCTAAAGAGAGTACAATGAAGTTGCGCAAAATCGTCAGCCTCGACTTCAGAGGACTCTTCTTGGGAGCTGTAGCGACTACTTCTTTGTTCTCTCTCCATCTCAATGGAGGATCATTATGGGCCAAGAACGCGTGACCGTGGCCTCCACGGTAGGGACCGAACCGTGGGGTATTTTTTCAAACCGAACTGACTTGATTGGTTTTTTTAAATATCCAAACCAAAACCAAGTCGATGCAATTGATTAACTGGTGGTTCGGTTTTTCGGTTTTTTTATGCACTTAAAATAAAAGAAAACTAAAATTGTTGATGCTTGTTGTCGGTGCCGAATTTTTTGTGAAGATGGTGAATTTTTCATTTCTTTCTTCATTTTTCATGAAGATGGTGGATTTTACATGAAGAAGGTGGTTGTTGTCGGTGCCGACACTGGTTGGTGCCAGTGGTTGTTGTCGGTGCTAGACTGGTTAGTGTCAGTGGTTGCTATCGAGTGTCAACTGTTGCCTAAAGTGAGAGGTTTGAGACTTAAGAGGTGGTGCCTGGTGGAGACGCAGAGAGGAGAGGTAAGAGAGATGGAAGTTTGTTTGATGGGCTTGGTGCTGCCGTGCAGCCGCGCTGGTGGTTGGCATTGGACCGTTGGTTCTTGCTTGTCGGCGAGGCGGCGACCAGCATTGCGGCTGCTACTGTGCTGGTGGTTGGCGCGGGCCATGCGGCCATCTGGAGTGGGGATTGGGGAATATGAAGAGTAGAAGAAGAACTGAAGAAGAGTTAAAGAATTGAGAGAGTGAGAGAGACAAAAGAGAAAAGTAGAAAGCTGAGAGAGACTACCACTCTGCTAGACTGGCAGTTTGGGGAAAAGATAAAAGAGAAAACAAATGGGCGATGGAGACTATCAGACTGGCAGTTGGGCTTTGCCGAACATTCATTTGAAAGTTCCAAATTTCAAAGAGAAAGGGCTGCCAAACTCTTTAATTCAAATTTCAATATATATATATATATATAACATAATATATATAATATAATATATCTAATATTATATAAATAAATAAATAAATATATAATTCGATTCGCCTAACCGCCAATTTTTTTTAAATGGTTAACCGAAACTATCAGTTTTTTAAGAATATCAAAACAAAACCAAACCGACTGGTTTGATTAATCGATTTTTTTGTTCAGTTTTGCTTGGTTCGGTCTTTTGATTTTTTTGCTCACCCCTACTGCACGGGTGTGGGATGTCTGCGTTCGTCGGCTGTGCTCCGTATGGGTGCCAACGTCATCCTGTGCAAGTCCATACACGGGACAGGCGTTGGTGTTGTTCAGTCGAGGCCGTGCGTGAAATGGTGCGGAGGGGGACCCGATTTGGGTTGTTCTTGACCCTGGGCTAACAGGTGAATGCTACAATGTAGCAATATCTGGCAGCTTGCTGGTTCCCCCTAACTACTCCCACGTTATTCTCGGTGGGGAACTTCATGGAGATGTGATAGGACGAGATGGCCGCCTTGAGTGCATGAAGGGTCGGCCTCCCTATAATGGCATTATATGGGGACCCTATCTTCACGGCCAAGAACTTGATCATCCAGAAGAATTGCCGAGGCTTGGTCCCTACTATGACTGGTAGGGTTATCTTCCCATCGGGCTTGATGACTGCTCTGGAGAATCCGACTAGTGGCATGTCCATAAGTTGCAATCGACCTGGCGTTAATTGCATCTTTTTGAATGTGTTGTAGAACAAGATGTCGGTTGAGGAGCCACTGTCCACGAGGATTCTCTTCACCATTTAGTTGGTGATAGTCCTAGACACCACCAACGCATCATCATGGGGCAACGAGACCCCTTCCAGGTCATCGTCGAAGAAGGAGATGGATTCTTTTGGCCTCGGCCTTTTAGGCGCTAGGCTCTGGACATTGTACTACCTGGCGTATACCTTCCGGGCCGAGGTGGATGCTCCACCCGAGGCCGAGCCCTCATCGGTGACTTCAATGACTCCAGCAAGAGGGTGATGGTCCTGGGGTTTGGCCTATTGTTGTTGCTGCGAGGATGAGGCACAGGCATCGCTCCCAACATACTCCTTCATGTGCCCATGGCGGATGAGGAGCTTGATCTTGTTCTTGAGTTCGTAGCAGTCCTCAGTATCATGGTCGGTGCCGCGATGGTACTTGTAGTACTTTTTGGGGTTACCTCTTCTAGGGTTCACCTTCAACGTGGCCAACCACTTTACATATTCCTCCTTCCCCACTTGCATTAGTATATGCATTCGGATGGACTTCAGTGGCGTGTATTTGTTGTAGGAAGGGGCTTATGGATTTCTCTCACTATCTTTGCTGGTGTGGCTGTTGTCGCGACCATCCCTTTCCTTCCTCTTCTTGTTAGTGGCTCCTCAGCTGGCCTCGGCTTCTGGTTCCTAGAGGCGCTTTTTGGTTTCGGCCTCCTCGATGGCGATGTACTTTTTGACTTTCTTCAAGAACTCGGGTTTTTTCTTGGGCAGAGTCTTGGAGATGGACCAGCTGAGGGGTCCTGGCCGAAGGCCACTGATAGCAGTGTGCATAGAGACCGAGGGGTCGAGATCCCTTACTTCAAGCACTTATTGGTTGAATCAGTCCATGTATGCCCTAAGGCTTTCCCGCACTTCTGCTTGATGGACATTAGGGAAACGATAGTCTTTTGGCACCATCGGTTGTTGACGATGTGGGAGAGAAAGAGATATGCAAACTAGTCCCAAGAGTTGATGGACCGGGGGGAGTGTGGAGAACCATCTGCATGCTGCTCCCTTGAAAGTGGCTTGGAAAGCTCAACACATCAGGGCATCGGTGTAGCCGTAGAGGAGCATGAGGGCTCTAAAGCTTTCCAAGTAGTCGTCTGGATCTGTGCTCCCATCAGGAGCGACTTCGAGGTGATTGAGTCGGTGAAGGCTTCCATCCGAGTAGATGAGAGGTTTTGACTAGTGGAGGCATCACCTCAGCCCTCCTTCACTTGTCGGATCTGATCTTGGATGGCGCCTATCTAAGCCTAAAGGTCACCAAGATAGCGGTCAATCAGGGCCTTGAGCTTGTCTAGGTTCTTTTTCACGTGGGATGGGTGGGCCCGTTCCCAGAGTACTTGGATGCCGGTATATCTTGAGACTTGCGAGCTTGGCAATCGTTGAGGAGATCGTGAATGTCAAACACTAGTGAGGGAGAGGCATAGCATCGACCTCTGTCCCTCAGAGGAGGACTGTAGTGGCCGAAGCGACTGCCATTGTCTCTGTTGCTCTTCGTGTGGCAATGGCAGCGATCGTGGTCCCTATGGTTGGTGTGGGATCTCACGGGTTCACCTCACTAGCTGGGGAGCCAAGAGGTCTTTGACGGAGGCTTGCTAGCCCGTTGGATGTTGTTGTTGGACTCTGTGGGGTCAGCCTTCCCCTGGCCGATGAGGCATTGGCCTGGTGGTGCATGGGTGGATCATCCACTATATTGCCCATGGCTTCCAACGGGGCAGCAACCCTATAGGCAGTGTCCTATCGGACGGCCTACCTCATCCAACTGCTGGGTTAGGTTGTCCATCTTGTCTAGGACCAGCTTGAATTGGTCCATCGTGACTATGTTCTGAGCGTTAGAAGTGTTGTCTTGCTTATCGACCATATTAGAAACTTGATGGATTAAGTTATGTTGTTTTTAGAGGGAAGTCTTGAATATGAGGCCAAGGGCAACAAGGTGATTTCACTAGTGCCCGAGGCCACCAGGTTCGATATGAAAGAGGAGAACAACACACGTAAGAGGCCTCGGGTGTTATCCTAGGGGCAAAGACTCTGACGGTCAAATTAGTTGGGTGCTTAAAGAATGGTTGGACCAGGCAAGAGATGAGTTCTCATAGCTTAGTCCTTAATAGCCAAGAATGGTTCTTAGGATCTTTACCTTTGAGGTGAATGCCCCCTTTTATAGATACTCTTGCCTTAAGAATCGTTGAAAGCAGTTGGTAATGTGTGGCAAGGATTTGATATGACCAGCACCACGTGGCACGATCTGAGACCAGAAGTATCCCTACTTCATCTATTAATAGAGGCGTTGATCAGGCAAAAACTACTCTTCAAATTGTGGCAGAAGATGAAAATTAGTCGAACGGTGATAAAAAGCATCGTTGCAGTCGAATGTTGTGCTTATGTCACACTTTTTTTTCATGAACTAATAACCCTCTGATTGCAGTTGAACGGTGATAAAGCACATCAGACCCATTTACATTACCCTTTAAAAAGTGATACAACGAAATTATATAGAAACATGTGATCCATCCTTGATTTTGGGCTTTCTTTTTACACATAATTTGACTAGTTGCTTCAATCCCTTCTTGTGGGGCTTCGGTCTCCATCATGACATGTCCAATGGGACGGCAAATGCTTCTCTAGTCTCTTGGGGTAGAAATCAACGGAGGAGTTGCCTCAACACATTATTGAGGCGGTCAAGTCAAGAGAGAATGAGTTCCTCCATGTTGCCATCCGTTTGATGGCAGGGGAAATCTCTTCAGTTCCCACCTCTTCATTGTTGCTACTGCCTACAATCGTCTATGGTGGGGTACACACTGCCCTAAGCTTGGGTGGGGATGGAGACATTGAGAGGATAGAGAGGAATTGGAAGGAGAAGGGGTTCTTGTCAGCCACTTTGTTGTTCGTCTCAAGGTTGAGGATGATGAACAATTCATAGGAAGGGTATTTTAGAAATTTCAAAAAATTATCAGTTACGTGATGTCATATGTGAGTAGAATTTGACGATAAGTTAACGACAAGAGAGGTTTTAGACAATTGTCAGAAATAGTAGGAGTCTTTTAAGACAATATGTAAATAATAAGGGTAGAGTTAATCAATTAGCTAAACCATAGGGTAGTTTAAGAAATTTGCCCTATAACTAATATCATATTTTGATGTTCATACGTCATATGTAAGAGAAATTTTAGAACCTAAATTAGAAAGAATTAAACTTAGAGAAATCTTGTATTTCTTAAAAATTTTTAAAACATCAAGCCATGTAAAACTTAAAATTCTTTTATTTAAAAGCCAATTTTCATCAATAAAATGGCCTGTAAACCAAATATAACTTATATTAAATTTAGATGTTCAAACATTAGAAGTAATTGCAACTTCAGAATTCAGATTTGATAACAAAGAAATTAAATTTTGTTTATATGAATAAAAAATTTCTAAAGCGTCCAATCTAATAGTATTCCTAGAAACTTTTTTATACTGTGGGTTTAAAGAATTACGCAACCATTTTCAAACTTTGGATCTTCAGCTAATAAATGGTTGTTCTACATGTACAATATACTTAGTTAATTCTTGTTTCATTTTTTTTGTGAATATTTAAATGTACCAAAACTACTCCCCCTCCCAATTTGTGTTTGTGTTGTTTCTCTCCCTTCATCTTCTTCCTTCTCATGTGTGAGCAAATGTCTGCTCAAATGACCTATACCACCCTTGCTACAATAGCTAAAGTCTTTTCTACATTTTTGGTAAACTGCCATTTTCCCTTCCTCTTAATATCTTCTACTTTAAAAGTTTTCCAAACCGGGCTACTCAACTTAGAGGCCCTCCTTTTTTCCCTAGTATCAGTACTAGGAGTGAAAGTTCCACTTCCATCCATATCAATAGCATCAGTGCTAACACTATCATGATGCGATTGAATATCATCAATAGTGAACATGTTGGGGAATCAGTTTTCGGAAGAGCCAGCCATTTTTTTAATTCTAAAAAAATAAAAATTAATTTAATTGGATTTACCTGGATTACCAGTTCAAAATCCCAGCTTGATTTCAATGGTTGAAGCCTTTCAACGTCCAAACCTCCCAAATTGAGATACTTGAGCTAGTTGAGCAAGCCTTCTTCTTGTTGAAAAGTGAAACTTCAATAAAGTTGAGACTTGAGAGTTGGAGAATGGAGAATCAGACAATTAGCCAATCAAAATTATTCAGATTGTAGAGAATTGAAAATGTATGAGTATGAGAGAGAGAGAGAGAAAGAAGAGATTAAGACAATTGTTGAATTAGTTTGATGAGATTAGTGGAGGATATGACTATTTATAGGAATTAAACATTATTCAATTACCCAAAATACCCTAAAAACTAGTTATTTAATTGTTGAGAGGGGTATTTTGGTCATTGTAAAGTTATTTATAACTTTATCCAAAAAGCCCCCTAAACTAGTTGTTATATAGTTGTTGGGGGCATTTATGTCATTTTTTCTCCCCTCCATAAGCAAAATACATAAATACCCCCTATATGCCTATTTATAGTTGTTGGGGGTATTTATGTAAAAAAACCCACCAAAAAGTTGAAACCAGCCGTTGGAGGGGGGGGGGGGGCTAACGGCTAGTTTTCGGATGGGCCGAGTGCAGTCCACTACGGGTCCTGCAGGCCGTGCCATGACGGGCCATGGCGCGGGCTGGGCCGGGCCATGACGGCACACGGGCTACGGGTGGCACGGCACAAACTGTCGTGTTGTGTCATGCCAGCACGTGGACTTCGAACCCCTGGCCCAGTACGGCACGGACCATCGTGCCAGGCCTGGCATGGCCCGTGGGCTGTCATGCCATGCTGAGCCGAGCTGGTCCAATTTCATGCTGGGCCGCCTCTATGTTTCAGGGTTGGTTCCAAGGTCTACCTATGGAACCTGTTATTTGCTTACTTCCCCTCTTAAAAAAAATGTTTTTTAAAAACTTTATTTTTAATCAATATAATATATATCAGTTAAAAGTCATGCTATCTTTATTGATTAAATTGAGTAAGTTAATATGTAGAATATCATTATATGGCTCAAAACTTATAATTTAAATTTAAATTTTGTAAATATTACCTTTTACATTAACTATTATCCACATTCAAATATTAACATGAAAACAAATGATCAAATCACTTAAGTAAATGGTCAAGTGAGACCACTTGACCATGGCCTTTGTAACCATGAATGCTTGGGTTCAAATATTTACATCTCCAAAAGTATTTTGGGGTCTATTTCAAGGCAAGTTCGGTTCAAAGGTAGGTTCCACCAAGTCCAACCAACGCTGGTTCATCAGGTGGTTCGAGTAGGCTAAGCCCCTAGACCCTAGAATCGGCCTGGGTGGGAGTCGATTCCAAGACTTTGGAACCAAACCCTACCCTGTAATTGGTCAGGTGGGGTCAGTTCAAGGCCGATTCGAGGTCGGCTCCATTTGGTTTTGGGTAGAACCTACCCATTTGCTCACCCCTAAAAGGGGCCATGGAAGCGGACACCCTTCAGTGGTGGACCCGGTTGGAGGAAAGAAAATTCATAAATCATGGCCATTTTATTGTGAAAAAAAAATCTGTTATCTTTTCTAGTACATATGGGAAAAATGGATGCACTAAAATTTTCCAGAATAAAGATGAGAACCAGGGTAGGATTGTGGAAATTGCTGCAAAAGTATTAACAAAATGTATAATGTGAATTCCAAAACCAAGATAGTGATCCATAGTAGTTACAACAACACTTGGATTGATGGAGGTCCAAAGTTTGTCATAGATTGTATTCTACGAAGAGATCAACTGCCGTGGAGATGTAATTAGCTTATCAGGAATGCAAACAAAAATAAAGGTTGAAAATGCTCTCTATATAGTGTATTCTCACACGTGAAGAGAAGGAAATCAAGCTACCAATTGGCTCACAAATTTTGAGCAACTAGACCGTATTGTCTTTTTGATAGAGGTGTAAAACGGGTTGTAACGTGTCCGCGGGCAGGCCGTGCCGCCCTCCCCAGGGATAACTTAGGGGGTCGGCCTGGCACTGCCCATGGCCCGGGTCCGTGTTGTGTTAGGCTTCAAGCCATACTATGGGCCTAGGCCACAGGTCGGGCCTTGGGCGTGGGCCGAACCAAGCCAGACTGGTTTTTTACCTTTTTTTAAGTTTTTGATTTTTTATTTCTTTGCTAAGTAAAAGTGTAAAACTAAAATATTTAGTTTTCCTTTGGGCTTTGGAAACTATTTGAAAAAAAAAAATAAGAAATGAGAAATCTAACAAATAAACGAAAAAAATACTTAACCAAATAAGAATGGAATAACAAATTGGAAGAAAAATAAGAATTTTATTTCATTGAAATTTGAATGATACAAATTACAAAGCATACAATGGTTGGATACTTGGATGAATGAAATATGAAAATTGGAAAATGGAATAAATTAATAAAATATAAAAAATACAATATAGTTACAAATTGAAAATACAATATTACATTATTAAAAAAATAGTAAATAAATTAAATAAAATTAAAACAAGATTTACAATAATTTGAAAAAATGTTATACAACTATTGTTCATGATTTTCATCATCTGCTTCAGGTGAAATATCGGGTGTAGTGTCACACCTTTGTCTTGTAATTTGTCTTTAACATCCAGCTAATCTTTAAAACATATGCACATTTCTATACTTTCATCATTCATACGGTTTCATTTGTCATCCAACACCCTAGTGCCTGCACTAAAACAAAACTTTGATGGAACTGTAGACCCCAAAGGGGTTAGTAGATCACGTGCCATGGCAGCGAGAACCGGATAATATTTTAAATGTTCACTCCACCAGGCTAAAATATCAAAATTATTGGTTCCCTCACTTAAAGTAGAAATTTTGCTCGTAAATAAAAATTAATTTCAGTATATGAAATTGTTGTTAAGGTAGCAAATTTCTGCCTTCTAATTATTAAATAAAAAATTTTTTCTCTTCTACTATTAGGCTCAAGTTCAGAAGTAGAAGATGTAGTTGTACAACTTATAGAATTATTTCCTATTACTTCATATTCATATAAACTGTACATTTCAAATAATAAACTATTAATTTTATTTTTATTTTCAATTTCAATATTCATATTTTCACAATATGTTTCAAGTAAAGTATCAAAACAATCTTTCCTAATCCTTGGATCTAATATTGTAGCTAAGCATTAAAGAGGAGAAATGTTCTCCTAATAAATTTTAAATTTATTTTTCATTATTTCAACAATATTTTTAAATTGTGGATTATTTCTATATTTTGCAAAACAATCACTAATCACCACTAATTGATAAGGTAAATAACAACTAGTTGGATAATAAATACCCGATAATTCATTAGTTGCATCATAAAAAGGTTTTTAAAAATCTTTTTTACAAATTGTCATTTCCTAGTCTTCCTCAAATATAATATCATTAAGCATTTTTTGATTATAAAAACCGGTCAGAATTTGTTTACGGGAAATACAACTTTATAACATAGCATAAGTAGAATTCTATCTATGTTTAACATCTAATATAAAATGTTTATATTTTAAATCATAATTTTGACATAAATATTTAAATTCTTGTTTTCTTGATCTAGAACTTTTAATATATATTATACAATTTCTAATTTTAAAATTATGAGTAGAAATAATATTTAAAGCATCCTGAATACATAAATTTAAGATATGGCATGCACATTTGATATGAAATAATTTACCATTTAAACATGGTTTTAATTGAGATTTTAAAATATTTATTGTAAAATCATTATTACTATCATTATCAAAACTAATAGAAAATAAATTATTCTCAATTTCATAAGCATGTAAAGTATTTAAAATGCTTGCAGGAATAGTTGGGCCAGTTTATGGCCGTTCAAGCTTAGTAAAACTTAAATTTCTTTTATTTAAAAGCCAAATTTCATCAATAAAATGACCGATAACACAAATATAACTTATGTTAAATTTAGTAGTGCAAACATTATAAGTAATTGCAACTTTATAATTAAGATTTGATAACATATAAATTAAAATTTGTTTATATGAATAAAAAAATTGTAAAACATCTGATCCAATAGTATTCCTAGAAACTTTTTATATTGTGGATTTACAAAACTATGTAACCATTTTTCAAGTTTAGTATCTTCTGCTAGCAAAAATGGTTGTTCAACATGTACAATGTATTTTACTAATTCTTGCATTATTTTTTCTTGAGAATATGTAAATGTACCAAAACCCCCACCCTATTTGTGTTTGTGTTGTTTCTCTCCCCTTTTCTTCTTCTTCTTTCTCATGGTTGAGCAAATGTATGCCCAAATGGCTAGTGCCGCCCTTGCTACAATAGCTAAAGTCTTTCCTACACTTTTGGCAAAAAACTCTTTTCCCTTTCCCTCAACCTCCTCTACTTTAAATATTTTCCCAACCGGGCTAATCAACTTTGAGACCCTCTTTTTCTTTCCCTTAGTATCAATACTAGGGGCGGAAGTTCCATCAATATCAATAGCATCCATATTAGTGCTAACACTATCATGATGTGAATGAATATTGTCGGCATTGAACATTTTGGGAAATTTGTTTCGAAAGGAGCCAACCATTTTTTTTAAATTCAAAGAAAATGAAAATTAATTTAATTGGACATACACGGATTGTCGGTTCGGAATTCCAACTTGATTTCAATGGTTGAAGTCTTTCAACTCCAAGAGTCCAAGCCTCCCAAATTGCAAACTTGAGATAGTTAATTTGGTTGAGCAAGCCTTCTTCTTGTTGAAACTTCAATAAAGTTAAGAATTAGAGAATTAGTCAATCAGAGTTCAAACTTCAAAGAATGTATGGCAATATGAGGGAAGAGATTAAGAGAATTGTTGAATTGGTGTGATGAGAATGGTAGAGGATAGGGATATATATTTATAGAAATTGAAAATAATTTAATTGCCCAAAATACCCTAAAAACTAGTCATTTTTTATTTGTTGGGAGGGGTATTTTGGTCATTGTAAAGTTATTTATTACTTTACCCAAAAGTGGTAAATAACTTTTGGGTTAATACCTCCCCTATTAAGAGAATTGTTGAATTTGTGTCATTTTTTCTCCCCCCATAACCAAAATACATAAATACCTCCCCTATATAGCTATTTATAGTTGTTCGAGAGGTATTTTTATAAAAAAAACCCAAAAGCTGAAACTAGTCGTGGGGGGGAGGGGGCTACCAACGACTAGTTCTTGGGCGGGTTGAGCACGGCTCACTACGAGCCTACGGGCCATGCCATGTCGGCCTGTGGACTTTGAACCCCAGGCCTAGCACGACACGGACCATCATGTCGGGCCTTGCATGGCGCCGATTTACACCTCTACTTTTTGATAATCTCCCTTGGGCCCTGTCCTACATATGTTCAATGGACATATAGGGTAGGGCCATGCTTCAATAGGTTCTATTCTTCCTATTTGTATAAGAGAAGGTGCTATGGGAGCATATTCTATATAGGCTCTGTTTGTTTGCGATACAAATGTTGAACCGGGGTATTTAGGTACCCCAAATTGTGTTTGTTTGACATACATAACTGTAGCGATTAAGAGGGCGAATTTGTTTTTTCTGTCAACTTTGTGGCGTTTCAAGAGTTCATTACTGTACCCATTTTTTGGATACAAAGTTGCACTCTTCTGGTTGACGATGTAAATAGGCTATACGTTTGTGTTGTTTCTATGACTGAACAAAGAGCTGCTAGTCGCCGATCAGGGCATGGTCATCACCATCTCCGACCTTGCCATGGTCATCGCCGGTTGCCGATCAGGTGGCATATTCCTTTGTTCATCTCCTATTGTCATTTTTATGTCTTTGTGTCCTACTTCATGTTGTAGATTTCATTTGGTTTTCGGGGATCATGCGGTGAGGAAAGGCCTGTATTCTTTAAATAGTGTCTTCCCTCTCTAGATCCGAGGTAGATATGAGGTTACAAACACAGTGGGGAATAGGTAGTTGGAGCATTTATGTTTTCTCTCATACATTGTGTCGATGTCAACCAAACACCACCAAATTTGTATGCACATTTACCTCGATAAAAAACAAACAATAAGAGTACGAAAAATGGTTTGAAGATGTGAACCAACTTTGCATAGTACCACCTAAGTTTTAGGAAATTGACGAACTTTACCCTAATGTTTAGAAATTGCCTTAAAAGTATCCCTAAGTTTTATAACAATTGATTCCTCCCTTACTGTTAGTGTCCATTAGCATTCCATCACAATAAATTCACATATGACACCACATGTATATCGACTTTCCTTTAAAACCCAATATTATGCTTTTGTGGTCGATTTTGCCCTCCATTATTTTTCAAAATTTCAAAATAAAACTCAACACCCACCTTATGGACAAAAACATGGAAGGGAATTTCTCCATTGTTTCTTGTGATATTGAAATAGATAGACTTGGAGCTAGTAAGAGAGAAGATGGTATCCTCAAAATCTAGTTTTCGAGTGGAAAATGATCCATCCTGTTCACCTATTCAAAGGCCTTTGTAGCAACAAACAAGGGAGATGACTCCATCTAGTCTCTGGGTAGCAGATGGTCTTTTTGGACATCTCTATTTGTGGGGAAGCTTTGCTAGCATAGAAAGTTTGCTATGAGAAGAAGACAAGCAAGGTGTTATTCTAATGTTTTATTTTGAAAATTTAAAGAATGATGGGTAAAATAATCTTTTCTGTCTTTCCATTAACGAATGCTAATCACAAGGGAGGATTTAGTCCATGTTAAAAAACTTGGGGAACTTTAAGGCAATTTCTAAATAGTAGGGGTAAGTTAAAATTTAAAATTTCTTTTGGAAGCCAAAAACACTTCTAGAAAGCCAAAAGATTGTGAATTTCGAAAGTGGGGTTAATGTCTCTCATTCTCTCACATGCCCAAACCCCTTCATTGTTGCTCTTATTCTGGCCATGTTAAAGTCATAAAGAATTTATTACAACAAGAAGGGTTGTAGAAAACTTTAAACAAAATATCAAAGCAATCGAGAGAAAAGAAAGATTTTGTGAAGTTGAGAACAACATTTTATAAAGGGTAAATTGCAAAAACCTTCCTTGAACTTCTTGACATAGTTGCAAGTAGAGCCAATCTGTTAGAATCCTCTAGCAAGAGGCACGAAAATGTCCAAAATAACCATGCAGTTGCTTTTGACCAAAATTGATTTATATCAATCACTACCCCAAGTCATTTCAATCTCTTTTCCAAAATTGATTTATTTTCTAAATTTCCCCTTCATTTCAATCACTCAAAGGTAAAATTGCAACATCAAACTCTTTTTTTTTGTTTATAAACTTTGTATTGTTTTTGCTATAGAAACCAGCTTTAATAGTAATTTCATGGGTATTTTGGACATTTTCATGCATCTAGTTAAAGGGTCTTAACAAAGGGGGTCTACTTGCAACTATATCAAAAAAGTTTAGGCAGATAATTACAAATACCAAACTTTATGGGAGGTTTTAATAACTTGCCTTTTTATAAATTGGTTATAAAAGGGTTTTGTATATGTTGTGTGGAGTCCTGATCTACTCCCAATCAAAAAACCACGCCAACACATTCCAACAGGGTCCATGGTCACACGTGTTATACTTAGTGGGTCCTAGTCTTATGGTGATATGTGCAAGTGCAGATCTCGTGCCAACATAAAACCGTTCCTACATGATTTATCCCCACACATCTCATGCATGGTGGGTCCCAATCTTGTGGTGGGTTCCATTCTTATCTTAAAATGTTTGGACATAGATCATGTTGGGATCTTGTTGGGACAGTTATTATTGGTAGGAGAGCCCAACTCAATATGAGTAGACACATAATACGTTGGAATAGTGTTAGCAGCTTTTGTGGGGAGGAGATCCAACTTGCTTATAAGATAGTGTTTTAAAAACCAACATGGAGGCTGAATTATTTTCTATTTGGGTCATGAGTCATTGGTTCAACGGCCTTGGTTGAGTGGGTTAACCTATAACATTTTTTGGAGGGCATAGATTGCAAAAATTTACACAAAATAAAAAAAAAAAGGTCACCCTAATCGGATAATCAAGCTCAAAGTTATGACATCCCAAAATTTTCCTATAATTTGTATTTTGTAACGTGTAATTCCTTAACTGGGTCAAATGGGTCAACAGTTCAACTATCACTATAAATAGTGTCAGTTGACAATTTGAATGTTTCGACCTCTTCGGCAATGCTTGGTTGAAAAACATTACTATAAGGTAAAGTTACGATGGCAATGACAAGGGTGCTCAGTTCAGTTGGCCTTTTTTTTTTCCAAATTGAACTGGCCTTTAGTTTTTTTGAATTATATAATACAAATACTAGAACTATATGTAATCAAAATCAAATCGTTACCTTCAGTTTTTCCAAAACACTGAACCGAAATGGTTAGATTAATAATACTTAATTATTATTAATTTGAAATCCTTTAATCCATTTAAAATAATAAAAATTAATTAAATAAGAATTTAGTAAAAGTTAAAACAATGTGATAAAGAATAAAAACTAATACAATTAGGAATGTCACAATCCTCCTTCTTGGGGTGTAACTTGGGAGGGTTGGGTCGGACTGAGGGTCAACCCAATCCTAAGTGTCAAAACTCGACCTCAAGCTTACCAACCTAGGCCCTATTCAAGCTTAGCTCAACATCTTGGGATTAGGGATAACAATTTCTACCCTACCCGATGGGTACCCACCCCGATGGGGCAGGTTTTTTTTCTTGAAGGACAGGTTTGGGGCAGGTCAGGTTTTGGGATTCTAGAACCTGTACGTTACGAGTAGGCTACTGTATTAGACTAAACCTGACCCTTTGATCCCCAACCCGCATATTGTCGGAAAGCATATAAACTTTTATGCACTAGGTTCTGAATTTTAATAATAGTTTGAATTTGATGTAAAGGATAATCGATAATTGATGTGTGTTTTACATCTTAGTCAAATAATTGGAAACATTGTTGTTTATTTATGTTCCTTTACTTATTTATTGCTTATATATAACAAGAAATAATAGAAAATTAGATGCAATTTCAAAACCCAATTCACTCCTACCCTTGAATGCGAGGAGGATTGGGTTGGGGAGGGTTTGAATTCGCAAAATCCAACCCACTTTGAGTTTTGGGGTGGGTATGGGTTGGGAGGATTAGGGAGGAGGGTAGAGTCTAGAATTTACAAAACCCCTTTCGACCCCACTCTTTTGCCATCCCTACTCGAGCTAGAATATATTGATAATATATAGATATGTATATCATAAAATGATGGGAAAGCTTAGATTGCATCGGATTAGTACCTGATGCCGCGCACTCTGAACGCTCCCTCGTGTACTGTGATTTGGACTCTGACTGTATGTCAATCTGGCTGGGCCGAGCTGTGTGGCTGAGTTGGTGTCTGAATGTCCAAGCTAAAGTGAGCTGCAAGGGAAGAAGAGTGAGAGTGCCCGGGTAGTTTTTACCCGGGGAGGACACTCCAATGCTTAAGTTAGTAAGTGAATGGGGATTTCTCTAAGAGTGTGAGAGAGCTTGAGAGTATGAGTGCGCGTACCTCCTCAAGTGAATCGGGCTCCTTTTATAGTCATCAGAGGTTTAGGGTACATTGGCAATGTCCCTGAATTTTTGGCGGAGTTGTGTCCACAATATAAGGCATGTTAATGTGTCGGTTACTAGATCTKCACATCGGTTATAGTTTGTTCGCTCAGATTGTGGCACACGGTTCGGCGAGTTGCTCCACCGGTCGCGATATTAGCAGCCTCAAGAGCGGGATGTGGGGGTGGTTAGACAAACTCACCTTCGCAAGTTGCCTTATCTCGCCTCAGCTCGACTGTCTTTTCGGCGATGTGGCTAGCAATCTTAGGGGCCCTACCAGCTTGCCTTTGCCGAGGTCGAGAGTGGTCTGTGCGAGGTGCTCCGAGCTAACCTGCCGAGTTGGTTTGCTGACCTGGCATTGCGATGTCAACCATGGCTATGTGTCGTCATTTGTTTGGGAGGACCAAATTCCCCTTCATCAATTGCCCCCACTCTCGAGCCGGTGTCAATCTGGTGAAGAGAGTATGTTCTTTTGGGGTATTTGGTCTGGTTTGTCCCATGGGCAGCCCAGCTCGCTTGGGTTCGGTTTACTACTCGAGTCGCGGTTTTGGAAAGTTTTGAATCTTGAAAGAGGTGGGAAAAATTGTGGAGGGAAAAACCCCAGGTCAACAGGGAGCCGGAGCTAGCTCCCTGAAATCAGCAACAACTAGAAAGACAAGTCCGAGGGACCATAAATATGATCACTAGAGGTTCGATTGTCGTTGGTTGCACTACATCAACAGGCAAGAACTCGGTCAGGGTGCTGGAACAGGAAGAAAACAACCTGTCAAAGCGGCCCCAAAGGGAAGAAGTGATCTATTTCCCCGAAAATGACATGCGTGGGATCCAGTACCCACACAATGATGCTCTAGTGGTTAAACTGCTGATCAATGACTTTAAGGTAAAGAGAATCTTGGTTGACTATGGCAGCTTGACAGGCATTCTGTTTTTGGAAGCCTTCAAGCGTATGGAGTTCGGCAAAGCAGATTTATAGCTCGCCCACATCCCATTAGTAGTTTTCAACGACAAGTAGTCCACCCCAGAAAGGTGGCAAGTAGTAGATGAAGAGGTGGGAAAGTTGCTAACAGCGAACTTCATGAAGAAATTCTAGTACCCGAGATAGATAGAAAACCCGGTTCTGGTAGGGCCAATGGAAATTCTAGTACCCAAGCTTGCTCGAAAGACATCTTTCCCTTATCCCGCATAGATCACCTGGTGGATGTGACCTCAGGATACAAGCTGTTGAGCTTTATGGATGCCTATTCTGGCTATAAGCAGATCCTGATGAACCTGGAAGACCAAGAGAAGACAACTTTTGTAACTGAAATGGGTTTATACTATTATAAGGTTATGCCCTTTGGGTTGAAAAACGCTAGAGCGACCTTCCAATGACTTGTAAACCGAGTTTTTTTAGAGTTAATTGGAAATAACATAGAATGTTATGTCAATGATATGGTAGTGAAATCCCGTTTTTCAAATGATTTGGTTGTCGATTTAAATCATGTCTTCAATGTTCTGAGAAAACATAAGTTAAAACTTAATCCAAACAAGTGTGCTTTCAGTGTAACCTCAGGAAAGTTCCTGAGCTACATTATCAGCCAGCGTGGTACAGAGGCTAACCCAGACAAAATCCARGCAATCCTAGACATGAGACCTCCTAGCTCAGTTAAAGAAACCTAGAAACTGACCGGATGGGTAGCAGCTTTGAACCGATTTATGTCCAAATCGGGTGGGAAGTGTCTTCCCTTTTTCAAAGCTATAAGGAAAAACCAAGTCTTCAAATGGACTGAAGAGTGTCAGCTCGCCTTTGACGAGCTGAAAGCATACCTTAGTTCGCCTCCCCTGTTAACCTGACTCGAGACTGGGGACAAGCTTTTACTTTACCTCTTTGTGAGTGATGAGGTGGTTAGCTCAGTCCTATTAAGACAAATTGACAAGGTACAACGACCGGTATACTACGTGAGCAAGGTCCTGGATGTTGCTGAGACAAGATATCCTAATATAGAGAAGCTCACCTTCGCATTAGTGCTAGCTGCTCAGAAGCTAAGGCCCTACTTTCAGGCCCATACCATTGTTGTCCTGACCAATTGACCCCTGAAGCAGATCCTTTAGAAACTTGTGGTCTTGAGGAGACTGACAAAATGGGCAATAGAGCTCAGTGAATACAACATCCATTATGAGCCACGACCGGCGATAAAAGTACAGGTTCTGGCATATTTTATTGCCAAGTGCACTTTCAGCTTGCCAACCCCTGACACGACTGAGCCCACAAAAGCATCAAAGGTTTCAACTAGTGCGACACCATTCCCAGACTGTGAGATCGCGAGCTGGGATGAGGAACCCGGGATACTCCATGTGGACGGATCATCCAGTCAAAGTGGATGCGGAGCTGGGTTGAACTGTTTGGAGCTGGGTTCCAAACAGGTCAGACTTCGAACTCGCAGCTTTGATGAGCTGGTGCGCTATGTCAAGAAACTCTTCCATGGTTGCTAGAGGGTGTAATTCGATTTCCCACTTCTGTTCAGGGTGTGGTACCCCATTCTTAGCTGCAATAAGTTGTACAACAGGGTCCAAGTCTTGGATTTGAAGGCACTCCATGTTAAATCTCTTGATGTACTCTCTTAGTGTCTCATTCGGTTTTTGGATCACATTTAGTGAACAGGTATCCAACTTGGCGTGCCTCTTGCTTGTGGCGAACTGGTTGATGAATAGCCTGGCAAACTAGTCCATGTTCTTGATGGAACCGAGGGCTAGTCTGGAGTACTAGATCCAAGCTTCTTCTTTCAAGGTTGTCGGAAAAGCTATACACATAGTTGCATTGTTTGCCCCATGGAGTAGCATGAGAGCTTGGAAGCTGTTGGCGTGCTTGACTAGATCTGTCTTGCCTTTTTAGGATTCAAGTGTCGGGGCCCTGAAGTTCTTCAATCTTGGAGCCTTAAGGATCTTTGGGTTCAACGGAGTTTCTCGAGTTAGGTAGGGGGGTTCGGAGAAGGAAACCATCCTGCTGGTGGTGGTGCTATCTCCTCCTTTCTATACTTCACTTCCGGCTGGGGCGAGCTGGCTCTTCTTCCCGGTGTGGTGCGTTGGCCTCTTGTTTCTCTTCTTAATGCCCTTGGTCAAACTCGCGGCGTCTGTCCTGACGAGAACCTCAGCTCGAATCTCCGCTGGGATCTGATTATCACAGGCTGCGTCATCAGCGTAATTTTGGTTGTCATCTCTATTGGGGACTTGGATTTGGCTACGACTTGGATTTCGGTTGTCATCTCTGTAGAGGTACCTGTTGGAGTGGTACTTGCTGATTGTTTCGTGGCACTTGTTGACTGTTGAGCAGTGCCTATTGGCTGTTGTGAGGTACGTGTTGGCTGTTTTGAGGTACTTGTTGGAGGGGTACCTACGGAAAGTGTTGCTGCTGTTGTTGTTGCTATTGCCCCCCTACTATGAAGGCGAACCTATTCTCCCAGGATCGTAGTTGTTTAGTCATCCCTTGCACACACCTTACCAGATCATTGAACTGGCGCACCTCAACCATTGCGGGAGCTGCACCGGGCTCAACCGCGGGGGGAGGCACGTTCATATTGTCCAGAGGCCCGATTGGGTGTAAGGGAACATCAATCAGACCAATGACAATGGTGGGAACTTGGCCATTGACGTGTGGTTGTCGTGGGTAGGGGGACTGCTTCACAATGCCGCTGTTGAAATTCTAAAAGAAAGCAAGAAAAAGGGGAACTTAGCTTTTTTGCTACGTTTTCCATAGATGATGCCAATTGATGTCATGCAATCTAAACACTCCCTCATGTACTGTGATTCAGACTCTAACTGTATGTCAATCTGGTTGGGCCGAGCTATGTGGCCGAATTGATGTCTAGATGTCTGAGCTAAAGTGAGCTGCAAGGGAAGAAGAGTGAGAGTGCCCGGGTAGTTTTTACCCGTGGAGGACACTTCGATGCTTAAGTCAGTAAGTGAATGGGGATTTCTCTGAGAGTATGAGTGCGCGTACCTCCTCAAGTGAGTTCAGGCTCCTTTTATACTCATCAGAGGTTTAAGGTACTTTTGTAACGTCCCTGAGTTTCTGGCAGAGCTGTTTCTGCAATATAAGGCGTGTTAATGTGTCAGTTACTAGATCTACACGACGGTTATAGTTCATTCGCTTAGATTGTGGGACACGGTTCGTTAAGCTACTCCAACGGTCGCGATATCGGTGGCCTTGGGAACGGGATATGGGGGCAGTTATACGAGCTCACCTTCGCAGGTCACTTAGCTTGCCTTAGCTTAGTTGTCTTCTCAGTCAAGTCACCTGCAACCTTCGGGGCCCTGCCAGCTCGCCCTTGCCGAGGTCGAGAGTAGTCTGTGTGAGGTCCTCCAAGCTAACTTGCCATGTTGGTCTACTGACCTGGCATTGCACTGTCGATGATGGCCACGTGTCGTCATTTGTTTGGGAGGACCAAATTCCCCCTCATTAGTACCCAAGGCCTCAACCTAAGCCCAATATTCTTTTAGTTTGGTTTAATTTTTTTGCCCAAACCCAACATGAAGTTTAAAAACTCAAGCACAACCTATGCAAAAGCTTTGATTGACTTTGGTGGGGCTTGGATTGGGTCAACCCAACTTGCATCCCTAGATCTTTTTGCCTGAACATATTTTAACAAAGCCTATGCATTGCACATGTCCCTACTAGTATAAATATTATATATAATATATTTTACAACTTTTAATATACCTAAATATGGTGGTTGGATGGTAAGCTTCTTAAGTTTTAAAACAAATGACTAGGGTTCAAGCCTTTTAATTTACATTTGGGATTATAGCTGATAAGGGCAACTTTTGGACCCTAATATCAATAAAAATAATACTCTTAATATATTTTCTAAAATAGGTTAGCTTTTAAAAAAATATATCAAATAAGGGCAAAAACATTGTTCATCTTCTTCCTCCTACAAACCATCCATCGACGCCATTGCCTGCCACTGCCTCCAGCAACCTTCGACAGTGCCACCGCCTCCACCCACCTCCGCCCCAGCCCTACGAATCTCAACGACTACCACCCACTATTATTGCTGCCGCTGCCACCGCCGCCCACCTCCGGCAATGCCACCTCTGCCCCAGTCCTACAAATCTCAATGACTACCATCCACTAGTGTCGTCGCCTCCGCCCACCTCCGAAAATGGCGATCAGACGACATGAGGTGGCCGGCGGCATTGCCGAAGGTGGGCAGAGGCATTGTCGAAGGCGGTGCTGGAGGATGGTGGTCATTGAGGTTTGAAAGGCTCGGTTGGGGCGGAAGAGGTTTGGAAGATGAAGAAGATAAATAGTGTTTTTGCCCTTATTTGATACATTTTTTAAAAAGTTAATCTATTTAAGAAATTATATTAGAAGTATTTATTTTTATTGATATTAGGGCCCAAAAGTTGCCCTTATCAGCTATACCCCTTTACATTTTCTTTAAAATACATGCATAATAATATAATATGTACAATAAAGAGTCATTAATTAACGTAAGTAAAGAGGTAGATTACTTGACCTTATTTAATGTAGTTAGACATTACCCAACACAATTGGACTTTACCCAGTGTAGCTAGACATTGCTATTGCAACGGTGCCCATCATGGTGGATACCAATCATAGCTTGACCTCTATTTGACCCTCCTCCTATTGGTTATAGAGATGACAATTTGACCCATCCTTGTTGGGCCCTGCCCCGCCCCACATTGGTTGGGGTGGTTTTTTTTACCACAAATTGGGGTTTAGGGCAGGTTTTGGGGAAACTTGAAACACCGGGGGTTAAAGACAGGGCAAGATGGTATTTGTTCACCCCTTGACCCCAACCTCGAACCCACATTGACTATAGTATACTACATCTATACTACTTATAAAAGTGCAAATGAGGTAGTGGATTTTTGGAATTTTTCTTCACTAAACTACTCCTCCCCTTGAATTTGGTTCATCTCCATTGAGAGGGTAGAAAATGTAATTAAAATAATACTATTACATACATTTAAGTACCTCTCATTATGTTTTACATTTAAGTCATTGGATAACTCACATTCTCTCATTGAATCCAAC
>NW_010729119.1:3954463-3977787 GCF_000365185.1 Nelumbo nucifera | reverse complement strand
ACATACATTTAAGTACCTCTCATTATGTTTTACATTTAAGTCATTGGATAACTCACATTCTCTCATTGAATCCAACATTTATACTTTTATTTATCATCATTAAATTTCACTAATTAATTCATACACAATAATTATTAGGATTAATTACTAACATATACCCTGTATATTTAGGAAACTACTTAAGTGTACCCTAAACTTTTAGAACCTACTTATATAAATACCCTAAACTGCAGTGGTGGTTGATTAGTTGTGGAACAAAGGGGAGAATTCATTGTCAAAATCCCTATAAAGAGAAAAGGAGTTCTATGGGTAATGTTCTTTCAAAGATTCCACTTTTTGTAATATTTCAGCAGTTCCAAGTTTCAAGTGACATTATACATCAATACAATGAGGCACTAAATAAGCATAAAACAAAGGGCAGATTGGTTTGGCTCATCGGCTCACTACAATGAAAACCCAAAAATAATCTATTTTTTTTTTATTTACTCAACTTAGTTCTAGCAGTGGTGTTTGCAACGTTAAAGAAGAAGAAGATGGAGGAAAGAGGGAGAGAAGAAGAAGAAGAATGAAAAGGGCATATTTTGAAATTTTAATGGATGGTTAGGGATACTTGTGTCTTTTTACATTTAATCTATTAAACTTAATCCTAGAAAAGTTAAAAAGGTATATATAAGTTGTTTTTAAAAGTTGAGGGTATATATAAGTAGTTTATCAAATATATAGGGTATATATAAGTAATTAACCCTAATTATTAATAGAATGGAATTTTATATTTTTAAAATAAACCTAGAAATGAAACCATATTTTCCATCTAGTTGGCAGGTAAGTAGTTCAACCATTTGTGTCAAATGGATGATTTCATGATGTCATAAATAAATAATACAAATTTAGAAATATAAAAACACAAAAAATAACGAAAATAAAGAGATTTTGAAAAAATTGGACATATTTTTATTATTATATATTTGTCATATTAAAAAAATAAATATGATAAAATAGACATAATTTTATTAATGATGGGCATGTAATATATAGCTTAAACCTAATGGGAAATGATTGAGAAAACAAATACACATCTATATCTATATCTTTACTACTATTAAAAGTGTGAAACTTTTGTTTGACTAACATACCCAAATTTTTTAATTAACTCCCATTAACATTCATTGATTCCTCTTCTTGAATAGAAAACCCTTATTTTTGTATTTCGTCCCTCTCTAATTGTGGTGGCACAAAATGTAATTTAAACTACTACATTTCTCCTCATTCATTTCCCTTTAAGTCTTATATTTATAATATTAATCCATTCTTTCATTGAATCTTATATTGATTGATCATATTAATATTAATATTAAAAAACGTGTCACAAAGAATAATCATTTTTATAGACAATAGAAATGAAATATAAATTTAAGACCAACCCAAAAATGGAGTTGTTTCATGTTTGGTGGCAAGTCAACAATTCAATCTTTTGGGTCAAATGTGTAAACCCTTGATGTCATAATTAAACAATAATAAAAATTAAAAAAAAAGATGAAAACACATAAAAGTATAAAAAATACATGAAATTTATAAAAAAAACATTTGGGTAAGTATTAATATATGTTAATACATATTCTATTATAATATATTATATTGCATAGTATAATATAGTTCTAGGTAGGTTTCAAAAAAATAAAAGAAATTAAATTTACAAGTATGCAAGTAGGAATGAGTGGGGAAGGATGGGGTAAATTTGGGGATTTTTGTTCCATGTGGGGACAAAAATGGGGTTGGGATTTCTAACCCAGATGGGGTTCTAGGTGGGGCATTTAAGCTCAGGGTCAGGGATGGGGCGGTTTCTGGATAGTTTTTTGGGGTCTTAATTCATTTCCCTCTTGTTTATTTTGGTGGCCCTTTTGAAAAAAAAATTGCAAACTTCTTTTTTATATAAATGACTGTTTATTCTTATTTTTGAACATTATTGACAATGTGTAGGTGGTTGTTTTATCTCTTTATTATCAAGTACAAAAAGAACTTAGATTTTATTAGATTTCACCTAGAGACTTGTAAAATTAAACACGTAGCTACATCCCCCCCTTTTCTTTGTTTCCTTTAACTTTGTTTCTCTTGCATACTTTTCCACTCACACTAGCACACACTTGCATCAAAATTAGTTTTAGAACCTTATTCAACCTATTAGAAGGACAGTAGGTGAGTGCCACTGAATTTTGGTCCTCCGCCAAAACCCTTCAATCAGCCACCAACTAAAGAAACCTATTTGTCCACCTTTTGATACTTTTGAGTCCAGACAACCTAATGCTTTGCTCATAGGAATACTCATAAGGTAATATCGTGCAATTTTACTTTTCACAGGTAAACAAGGTCAAGTATGAAACAAAACCAAATTTGAATTTACAACAGCCCATTTGCACTCCCATCCATTTACACAGGTTCAACAAAACGCAGCCTTAACGGTATTTGGACCCATGAGCAAGCCCAATATTTATCCAAGCCCAGTTCCAACTCTGTCTTATTTGTTTTTTTTTTTGGGGGAAATTTAGCACTCGGTTAAATGTTCACACTTCACAGGCTCACAGCAGCGTGGAGGACCACTGGGCTTCGGCATGACTGTTGTGAGGGTTTTTAAGGTTCTGAAGTTCAAAATTTCGAATTTCGCTGATGGAGTCTCTGTTAGCTTTGCCGAATCCCGCTGAACTCCCGCCATATCTGTCGCGGTTTTTGGATGAGAATCTTAAGACTCGCGAAGATCTTTTCAGGGCTCCTGCTCTGGCGAAAGAATTGAAGAAAAATTGCATTGACTTGGACAAAAATCTCATAAAACTTCAGACTAATATTTCTTCGCTTATTACCTCATGGACTGCTCGTTCAGATGGCGCAAAGAACGTCTTTCATCAACTGAATCACAAACTTCGTAATCTTTTCCTCTATCCATCTCAAGGTTCGCAGCTTTCTCCTAATTTTTCTTCACTTTTTTTTTTCCTTTTTTCATATTGTTTTGTTTGTTACTGAATTTAGTTTTCATTTAATAAAAAACCATTTTCTTCGGTTTTAATTTCATGGATTTTGATGGGATTATTGGTTCTAGAGGAAATGATGAAGATATGGATTTTGTTTTGATTGTTCTCCCTTTAAAAGGAACCTGTGTTTTGTGTTTTCGTTTATTGTTTATACTTGCATGGAGCTAGATGAAACGGGGAGGGTAGATCTGAAGAACATTCGAAAGATTTTAGGTGAGGAGCTGCCGTTGCTTGCAAAGGAAGTGCGCCGAATTGAGATGGTTCGCATTTATGCTGGTACTAACTTACATTTTATCTGTCAATATCTGTACTCTATAGTATCACGGTTTATTCCTTCCATGTGTTCCATCGCCTGCGGCATATTTAGTGAGGCTAATAGAAATTGCTGAAATTTGACATACTATTTGATTTGTGAACTTGGAATTTTTAATGAACTGTGATATTTTCCAACTGCTACCAGCTCTGGAATCAATTTCCAAAATTTAGAATTCAGACTAAATGCTTTTTTTCTACTTTTCTGATTTGACCAGATCAAATATATCATAATATGTTGATTACGGATCCCCCCCACCACAACACACACACCGAAAACAAAGACAAAGAAAGGAAAAGAACAAAATCTACTGACCTCATTTTCTGTTTTACTTTTTGATTGGATAGTCACAACAGATCTGGTCAAATTGCAAAGTATAATTGTTTAGTAGAGTGGTCGGCATTGAGACAAGGCTCTGATACCAGTTGTTGGGTTTCTGCCCAAATCAGGTGTTCTTCGAGGGAACACTGCCTCCAAAAGAAGATACAGAATAAGGAAAGGAAAAATATCTCTTTATTATGCCCTACTCTCGGGCTATGGCTATTCATATGCTTCTTATTACAATCGTAACTAATTCTGATTCTCCATCGTGTCTGATAACGGATTCAATTGACATGGCGAGGCTTCCTTCGAGTGTAGACTCAAGTGCTTCTGGTGGCTTCTTTTTGGCGAGGGCTTGGGCCTTGTGATTCCACGATGATGGCTTCTTGTCCACAGGGTATCAGGACCCCCTCTTGATGGGCCTGGGCTTGGGTTTGTGGGCTTGCATTTGAGGTCCTATCAGTGGATGAAAGGATGTCTAAGTTCAGTACAATATTCAATACTAAATAATGGTGTGGCTAGAGATTACTTTCCAGCAAAAGGGGGGTTGAGACAAGGGGATCCCCTATCTCCCTTCCTATTCACTTTAATTGTGGATGTCCTAAGTAGGATGATTTTGGAGGCTGATCAGAATAATTTGTTTAGAGGATGGAGGGTAAGAAGACTTGCGGTGGCAGTCACACATTTGCAGTTTGCAGATGACACCATTTTATTCTGTGAGGGAGGCAATCAAGAGTATATAATAAATCTACGAGAAATCATCAATTCTTTGAATCAGTTTCTGAACTGAAGATAAATTGGGGAAAGAGTTGTATAGTAGGAATAAGCTTGGAATATGAAAACATGAGAGTGATAGCTGAGGCCTTTCGGAATACTTAGGACTACCTTTGGGAGGGAACCCAAGATCAGAGGCCTTTCGGAAACTAGTGGTGGAACAAAGAAATTGGCTATGTAAAAGAGGAATTACTTATCCATTGGTGGAAGAATAACCTTGATAAGACCAACCTTAGCTAACTTGCTAATTTACTTTTTGTCCTCCTTTAGAATTCCAGTGAGGGTAGTAGAGGGGTTAGAGAAATTTATGAGGGACTTTCTTTGGGAGCTTGGGATGAAAAAACAGAACATTTAGTAAATTGGGGTCAAGTTTGCAAGTCAGAAGAAAAGGGAGGTTTGGGGCTGGGGAACATAGTTCAAAGAAACACTTTGTTGTTAGGAAAATGGCTTTGGAGGTTGGGGCTTCGAGAACCCCCTATTTGGTAATATTGGTCATTCATTCATCCTACTAAAATATCTTCTTAAAAAGCAATTAAAGTTCTAAAATCATTATTTTTTGTGTGGGAACTAAGAATTTAGGACCCTAACATGGACTTATTTGGGCTTGCCTCGAGGGGCGTGGCACAAAGGTGGCTCGTAGAATCAGGAATGTAATATGTTTTACATCACATTAGCTACTTTAAGTAATGCAATTGAGGAAAAAAAGACATTGTGGGTTTTACATGCTTGAAAATGTTTTATATGTTTGATTTTATTTTTATTGAATATGCTTTACATGTTATATTTATGTGTTTTAATTTTAGATAATAGGTTTTTTAAAATATTTATTTTAAAATTTAAAATTTATATTTTTTATTAATATTATGTTTAATATTTTTTATGATTTTTTGCATTTTTTGATTTTTTAACATTTTTTTTGATTTTTTAGATTTTTTTTTTAAATTTTGCACCTTGCTTCAAAAAGGTGCGTGCCTTGCCTTGCGCCTTGGGCGCAAATTGATCCCTACACCTTTTTTGTGCTTTGCACTTTTAAAACACCGACTTTAACCCATATAAGATTTTTTTTTTTTAACTTGGACACCTTCTGCTCACTACCTTTGGCACAAAAACCAAGAGGCTGAGTCATGTACACCTCCTCCTCTAAATCACCATTCAAGAATGCATTTCTGATGTCTAATTGGTGAAGATCCCAGTTGAAATTAGATGCCAGTGAAAGGACTCTAATAGAGATCATCGTGGCTACTGGGGTGAAAGTCTCCGCATAGTCCACTCCATACACCTATGTGAAGTTGTGAACCCTTTTGCCACCAATCTAGCTTTGTATCTTTCCACTGTACTATCAACCTTATGCTTCAATGTGAACACCCACTTACATTCCATTGGTTATTTTCCTTTAGGAAGATCTACCAACTCCCAAGTGCCATTCTTGTGCAAGACATTAATTTTTTCCTTCATTACATTTATGCATTCGGGTATGGATAAAGCTTTTGCCACATTTTTAGGAATAGGAACACTGTCAATGAAGGTAAGAAAAACACAAAATAAAGGTGAAACATGATCATAGGAAACAAAGTGAGAGATAGGATGATTAGTAGTATAAGATCTAACACTCTTTCTCTTAGCAATAGGAACATCTACATCATTAATAGTAGAAGAATCTATATCAAGAGGATCAAGCATATCAATAGGAACAAGAGTACCTAGCTTAAAAGGATCTACCTCTGGAGAGTCTGATGATGTTGGTAGATAGCTTTAGGTTGCACAACTCTTGAACTTTATTGGCCCTTGCGATGGCGAAGTAAAACACGGAATGGAGGAGGAAGCTGAACTTGAACATGTTTCTCCTCAACCCTACTCTCCCTCTGAAGAGAAACAGGGAAGAAGGGTTCACTCTCAAAGGACACATCCATGGAGATAATACTTATAAGAAGCACGGTTAAAGCACCAATAGCCCTTTTGAGACGAAGGATAACCCAAAAGAACACAAGGAATAAAACGAGGGTCAAGCTTACCACGAGTAGGAGCCAAGTCATGAATGAAGCAATGACACCCAAAGACACGCATTGGAATGGAGAACAAAGGGGTGTTGGGAAACAAAAGCTTATGTGCACCTTATATTCTAACAACTGAGATGGTATACTGTTGATAGTATATGTAACACACATAACAATGCCCATCCAAAAACGTTTTAGAACATGCATATGTAATAATAATCCATGAGCAACCTCAAGAAGGTGATGATTTTTTCTTTTAGCAGCACCATTTTGTTGAGGTGTTTTAGCACAAGAACTTCGGTGAAGAGACCCACCTGTAGCAAAGAACTTCGTGAGATCACTATGAAAATACTCCTTTGCATTGTTTGACTGGAAAATGTGAATCTTAGCCTAGAATTGAGTAAAGCGTTGAAAATCTTTTACAAGCTTCGACACTTCATCTCTAGATCTCATGGGATAAACCCAAGTATATCTAGAGCAGTCATTAATCAATGTAATGAAATACTTATAGCTAGTTTCAAAAAGGTAGAGTAATAGGGCCCCAAACATTGGGATAAATAATGTGAAAGGGAAATTCAGATCTTTTATTTCTTAGGCCTCGTTCCTTTAATAGATTCTATTAGGGGGGAAAGTTGGTCAATGAGATTGTGATTCCCATTGACTGACTCTCCCATGCTCTTTTTGAAGATTTAGGTGGGACCCACAGTAAATATGTTTTCCCTGGGTATCACTTACCCGAGGAAGTGTTACCCTTCTCTGACTTGG
Organism: Nelumbo nucifera; assembly: GCF_000365185.1. The sequence goes on along the minus strand of NW_010729119.1, from coordinate 3,970,600 downwards.
GAAAGTTAACTTTCTTGAGTGGAGAGTAAATGCTCAAAATACAATATTGTAAAAAATACCCATTAAAACAATATAATTCAAAAAACATGGACTTGGGCCCAAGGGTAAAAATGACAAAAGATGGAAAAGTTAACTACTTACCTAGGAAAGTGGGTGAGGCAAAAGAACATGGGAAAATTGAGAGGCCTAGGGGTGGATATGAGCCAAGCCGAGCCGAATATTTGACTATTCAAGCTCAGCTCGACAATAAAATACCAAGCTCAAATTCGGGCTCGAGCTCGATTCGAACTAGAAATATCAGTTCGAATTCGGCTCGAACCAAAAACACTTATCTCGAGCTTGGTTCGACTCGAGCTCGATAATGAACCGATCCTACTCGAGCTCGAATCCGAGCTCCAAATACTTGCCTAGTTGCCCTGCTTGTTTAACAATTAACTTTGTTCTTAATCATTGACCTAGGACTATCAAAAACATTTACAAATCCTTACAAATCCAGACCCACTACTATCATAGATAGCTATTCTAAGTCTCTAAGTTTAGATCCAACACATTATGGGCCTCCTACAAGCAAGCATGCATATACAAAGATAAATCCTGCAAAGTTTTTTAGATTAAACTTAAAAGATGGCTGAAGCATTGTAATAAAAGTTCTTGTTTATAAAGAGACAAAAAAAAAGTATATAGCTGTCAAATTTTATCCACATTAATAAAAAAAAACTAATGCACAAATCCTCTTTCCCTTGGCAGCTTCCAAAACATTCTTTGCATCCGGAGAAACAAAAACATCCTCTAGCTCACAACTTTGTCTTCCCTTCTGCATGTCAATCAAAGAGAAATAAAAACAGGATTAGGATAATCTTTCCTATTTAAAAGAGAATGCAAAGTCAATGGCCTACAATTCAGCACTATTTGACAAGATCATGACAGCCTACCATCTGGACAAATGACAACAAAATGAAACAAGCATGTGTTTAAAAGAAAATATTATCTTACTTTCTCCTATTTAAGATTGAAAGGTCCAAGTTGACTTCAACCTCATTTCTTTCTCTTTCTCTTTCTCTTTCTCTCTCTCTCTCTCTCTTTATCTTCAGAAACTATTTATAAAGATAGTTTATTGGATATGTACAGAAAGTGGTGAGAACTTTGGTTTTCCTTAGAATTTATTTAAGTTATTCGATCATAATATTTTTAGTGAGACATTTGATTATTAATTGATATTTGATAAAATTTTGAGGTCAGTAAAGACTTTGTTGGAATGAAATAACATAGCTCATATTTCTGCCAGCCTCTCTTCACATGGATGTGCTATTAGCATGCTTTTCATGTGACAAGGATGCATTTGTTAAGTTATGAAGACATGACTTCTTTGGTAAATTGATAGACTGAAAACCTGTGGATGTAAAGTTCAATTACCTTGTTCAGTATATTGTTTTTATGATCATTTCAGTAAACAACTCCCTGTAGAGTTCAACTGTAATTATTACACTAGATTATTGGCATCTTGTTGTTACTTGCCTTGATTTAGTTCGTGTTAGATTTTATTTTCTTCATCCTTGGTGTGGGTTATGCAATATGCCCCATTTTCTCTGTTAGGAGGTTTTGCATATGGTTATAAGAGTCCAATATAGGTGGACCGGTTGGTAAAGAAAATAAGCAATTAGGATTAGGATTTAATTAGGATATGGTTTGCTAAGAAATTAAGCATCAGAAGTAATTTAATTAGGATTCAAATACACTAATAAACTCCTTGTCTACAACTGAAACCTTGTCAAATTTATTATAAATTTGGGGAAGTTTGCATTTCAGGTTTAAGGAATAAGGGAATAAAGAGGATATCTGATTAATACATGTTGTCCTTTTGGTAAAAGGAATTCATTAAGCTACAATAAATCCAAACTATCTCATTGAGATGATGAGTAACCATTAACCAAGAAACAATGCAACATTTCTGTTGAAAAAAGGATTACCTGTATGCACACTTTCAGCTTTGAAACTTGCAAGCCACTATCCAGAAATGGGTAGAATTATCTCAGTTTGTTTTTTGTTCACCTACAAAAGGATAGTTTAAATTAGTGATAAATAAATGAAAGTATAAATGAGGTACCACTAAGCAATAATAAGCTGAAATTAAATGTAGTATACCTTTTGTTTCTTCTTCACCCCATGAAGGAATCCCCTCCACAAATCAAAGCTTGAACAGTTTCTGGAGCCAAAGATGCACGGTAAGGATCAATTACCCTACCACCAACACTAAAAGTAGCTTCTGAAGCTACTGTGGATATTGGAATGGCAAGAATCTCAGATGCCATCTTTGTCAACACTTGATATTTCAAATTATTAGCCTTCCACCATTCCAAACTATTGAACTCATAATGTGAACTTTCTTCCTCACAAATATATACACCCTCCTCAAGATACATTTCTAACTCTGATTTTGGTGAGGGAATGGTCTGAACTCTCTTCACATAACTCATCAATTTTGACCATCCAGAACTTGATGATTGAGATTTGGAACTAGAACTTACAGAAGATTTGTGACTACCATTCCCTTTAGTAGAGGATTGCTCACTACTAGAAGCATTATAAGCAGCCACATACTCATTATAAAGTTGGTATAAAGCACCTCAAACCTGATTAATGTTCTTTCTAGCTTCATCTTCTGGATATTTTTCTGAAAACACATTTCAACCAACCTCAACTTGCACTTTGGATCCAAGACGGAAGTTACTGCCATTAATAGATTACATTCACCCCAATACTTATCAAACTTCTCCTTCATTTTCCCAACCATTCGTTAAATGAAATTATTTTCATCCATTGACTTCAAATTCAGAATTTCCTTTACCCTATAGATCTCACTAAGGTACAAATTAGAAGTAGGGTAGTCACTACCAGAAATAATGTTAGTAACTACACTGAAAACTTCAAGTACCTCACACACTTTCTCCACTTTTTCCCAATCTTCAAGAGTTGGCAAGTAATCATAGTTTGGCTCCTTTTCTTGAAACCTTGGAAACGCATCTTTGAATTTCAAAGTACAAGAYATCATCTCAAAAGTTGAATTTCAATGGGTGGGGCAATCAAAAACCAACTTCTTTGCACCAAGTTGTAATTGTTGTAGAATTTCAGAAAAAGTTTGTTTCCTTGCCTCAAATTGGTTAATGTTCTTCACTCACGCACATTTTCTATGATGTAACCAATCTCACCAAAACCGTCTTGAACCAACAAATTTAGAATGTGTGCACAACATTGGACATGAAGTAACTTTCCATCACAACAAGGTTGAACGGTTGAATAACTAAAAATTACATATTTCAATATTAAATTCATTTTTAATGACGTGGATGCAACTTGCAAGATGAACCGAAATCACATAAGTCTCTATAGAAGCCATAAGAAGAAGAAAAAGGAGACTTGGAATCGATTTGTAGCTTGTCAATTTTTCTAGGGCTTTTGAGCTTGTCGTAGTGATTTGCAGGTTGCAGCTTTTCAACGAGCCAACAACCTGGAACCGATTTGGTGATTTGCAGCTTGTTGTAGAGTCACAGACTGTAATCGGTAATCCTCTTCACTTGTCGCACTGCTCCCTTGCTCTGTTCATCTATTCGTGAACTTCTCACTTCTCAAACCTCAGTTCTTCCAACTCCCAAGTTTCAATCGAATGAGGGTTTTTTCTTTCCCTCCCATCCCATTACACAAAGTAAGAAAAAATCTAAGATACAATAGGGACCACAATATAAGTCTGTTTACACCAATAAAATTAAATATAAATCATATAATTATATATGAATATTACATATAAATATAGAAATTATATATATATATATATATATATATATATAGGGCTCGAATAGGCTCATGAGCCTAACGAACTGAATTTCATAGTATTCGAGCTCAGCTCGATTAGTAAACGAGCTCGATACTCAAGCTCGAATTCGGTTTGAAGCTCAGTTTGGACTGAGCTGAGTCGAGCTTTTCACGAGCCGAGCTCGAACAACTTGTGAAAAGTTCGGTTCGTATCCACCCCTGGAGAGGCCTCATTTACCTGGGAAAATTTAACAAAAAAGAACATGGGTAAGTCCATTGACCCGGGTAAATGGCCTCCTGGTAAACGAATGGGGTCTTAAAGGAAAGAACTTCTACAATGTTTACTTAATTGACATGTCTGACACCACAACTCATTTACTGACAGACTTAAATAATTTTGGAAACACTACTTTTAACAACTCAAAAGAAAGATGATTGTGTCATAAGTAGGCTTGACTCTCACTAAACGGACTTAAAGACATTGTAGCCACAAGACCAGTTTTATTCTCCAACACGTAGAGACCATCCGCCATACTTCTACCAATTGTCCTCTCAGAGGTCAAATCCTGGAACACACAAGAAGTGGGGAAAAAAGTTACTAAGTCATTTAGGGAATGAGTAATGCTACTAATGGAAAGTAAATTAATAGGCAATTTTGGAACATGCAATACATTAGAGAGGGTAAGGCCAAAAGGAAGGGAGATAGTTCCATGACTAGCTATGGTAGAAATGACCCATAAGTCAATCTCACCTATCTCTCCCAGAAAGGAGGTTATATGCTTGAAACAAATTTCACTTACCAGTCATGTGATTTGAAGCCCCTAAGTCAATTATCCAAGGAGAGTCAGATGTATAAGATGGCACATTGAAGGTAGTGGTAGAGTTACTTGATGTAGATGCAAAAGAGGTAGGAGTAGGGCTAGAATCCACCTGACGAAGTCTTACCATATAATTCCAAATGGTCATGAAAAGAGTTGATAATCTCTTCCTTGGGATCAGAACTAGAGGAACGTTCTTGAGATATAGTGGGGTAAGTCTCTTGAGAGGCCACATTTGCTGAGTTATATTTCTTTGACTCTGTTGAATTGGCTTCTTAGTCTGATCTCTAGTGTGTTTGCATCACTGACAATGAGTGCACCAAAGTTTGTCTTTATCACTCACCCTCTTTTGAAAGTCACCCTTCTTAAAAGAACCTCTCCATTTCCATTTGTACCTCCTTTGACTACAAAGGAAACTGGATACCCCTTTTAATAGGGGTGAGCAAATGGTTTATTCGGTTAAAAACCAAATTGAATAAATCGAAAATTTTAAAACCAGAATTTTAAATGGAAAAACTGAACTGAAACCGAAACTTTTGGTTCAATTTTCGGTTATTTTGTTTAAAACCGAATTTCATCACTATATGTATTTTAATATATATATATATATATATTATAGATATTATATATGTATTATATATTAAAAATATATTGTTCAATATATATATATATATACTAAATTATGTATTTTAATATATAATATAATACAATATGATATATTATACATGTTATATATGTATTATATGTTAATATATATTATATAGATAATAAACTTAGGCTAACTTTGTTTTTTCGGCTAACTGAAAAACCTGAAAACTGAAACTGAAACCGAAATAACCAAAAACCAAAGAAAACCGAAACTGCAAATTTCGGTTTTAACTGAACAATGCTCACCCCTACCTTTGAACAATTCATTACATTTCTTTAACTCTCTTCAAACTGGACTAAGGCATAGACCTCCTGGACTAAAGGGAGGTCCTTACTTTCCAAGATTTGCACCCTGATAGACTCATACACAGGATTCAGTTCCAAGAGGAAAGCAAATACTCGATGTTGGGAGACAAGGCACTTGTAGGCTTTTGCATCTTTATCACATTTCCAATTCACACTTTGATAATGATCCAACTCCTTCCAAATCAATGTCAAATCTGAGTAAGATATTGACAGACTTCTCTCCCCTTTGCTTACAACTGGATGATTCAGCTTGCAATTGGTATATCTTTGCATAGTGCCTTTGCTCTGAATAGTTAGATTTTTGTTTGTTCCCATGTTTCATAAGTTGTTTCAGCCCACATAAAGGTCTTTCTCACTTGTGGCAGCATAGAAACTAAGAGCCACAACATAACTATACTTTTCTCTTGATCCCATTTGTCATGTTCAGCATTTCCAATCTTTGGATCCTTTACTTTACCATTGATATAGCCTATTTTCCCTCTAGCAGTAATGTAGAGCTTAATTCCCCTAGACCCCTCAAGGTAGTTAAGTCCATCAAAGGGGATTACAGCCATAGGGAAATTCATATGCAGCCTCCCCACTCAGTCCATTTTGACTTGCGGAAACACTGGAAGATGCAGAATAGGACATGATCCAGTTCATTGTTCAACTCCAAATACAGCTGATGGAGGCGCCCAAGGATCACTTCTAACACAGGTTTCTAGGTTGTTTTCAGGTCTAAACAGATTCAACAGCCACAGTGCATCACACTTCCAGGCCACTTAATCACCACAACCACCAGGAGAGAACACAACTAGTGTTGTCACATCAAAAAACCAGGTCATATGTGACCTACAGGAACTTCATATTCAGTTACAAGGATCACACGATCCACAAAGTGGTTAAAAAATCACAGAACCTTCTCACAGCATTCAGCCACCTTAGATTTATAGGTTTTCTTGGTACATGCCCAAGAAGAAGAGAGAAAGGAAGAAAAACATCTTTTATATCAGTCATTGGTGTGTTTCTTGAGCCCAATCTGGAGAAGACAGCAAGAAGAGGAAGAGAAAAGATGATCGATCTGCTCTTAGGCCTAGTATTTGCGCTCTGATACCATATTATCAGTAAAAAAGGCAGAAAAAGTGGAGGAAGAAGAGAGAAGGGAGAGAAGAGAGAGATTGGGGATCTAAAACGGTGCTGGTGGTGCCAATTCTAATCAATATATATGGGACGACATATTAAAAAATCTAAAAAAGACAACAGTGTTCTTGTGGCACATACTATATAAAATATTAACAATTTCAACACATCTAATGGTATTTTTTCCTGTGCTTTTTTCTTCAACTCCCTTGTGCAAATAACTGTAGGGGGAGAGGATTTCCTAGTGAAAGAGATTTGGAGCAAGCCCATTCAACCCAAAATTCCAGCTCTTTGCTTGTAGGTTTTTCTTGGAAAGGTGAACACCTGTGACATGCTGCAAAAGAGGAGACCACACAAGTGCCTCTCCCCTCACATGTACTATCTTTGTTATGCAAATGGTGAATCCCTACATCACTTATTGATCTATTGTCCTTTTGGGCTCTTTGTTTGGGAGACTTTTTTCTCTCTCTTTGTTTGCAAGTGGAGCACTCCTTAGGATGTGGTGAGTCTTTTCAACCCAAGCTTTTTAATGCAACTAACAAGAAGGGGAAGGACAATGCGGAAATCAGTTAGGGTGGCTATGATGTGGACTATACGGAAGGAAAGGAATGCAAAAATATTCAATGAGAAATACAGACCAAAAGAATTGGTGGAAACCATAAAGATAAAACTTGCAAATTGGGTAAAAACACTTAAGCTTTTCCAACGTTTATCCATAGCTAATATAATGCAGGCATGGAAGGAAGTGGCTTATTCCTTTAAGAAGAAAGAAAAGATAGGGATGGAATGGAAAACCCTCGACTTCTAATAAATTAAAGCTGAGTTTTGATGGGAGTTCCATAGGAAACCCGGGGCTGGCAGGCATTCGTGGTGTATTTAGAGACTCAACAGACAAAATGTTGGCAATGTATTCAAGGCCTATAGGGGTAGGCGGCTCAATAAAGGCTGAGTTACTAGCCTCTTTTTAGGGGTTAAAACTTTCCAAACAAGAAGATTTTAAAAACTCGAAGGTTGAAGGGGACTCAAAACTGGTAATCTCTTAGTCTAGCACTAGGGGTAATGCTCCTTGGATCTTGTAGTGAGAATGGACCAAATGGGCCTTAGTGTCTTTATTCTTTTAAGTTATGTTTTAAGTTTATGTTCTTTCAATTATGGGCTTCTTTTGTTTTATTTTATTATTTCTTTAGTGCTATCCACCCCATTAAGGGCATCTAGGGAATTGTACTCAGTTTAGAATTAAGAGAATAAAAGATATCTTAGGGGGGCTAGAAAGGATCAAGCTCTTCTCTTCTCTCCTTTCCCTTCTTTTCTTCTTCCTTTTTCTTCTTCTACAAACCTCTGTTGAAACCTTTCTTTCTTCTTTCTTTTCTTCTCTTTTTCTATATTTTCTAAATTATTGCAGGTGTGTTTCACAACTTGGTACGGAGCAAGTTCTTACCTTCAACATCTTTCTCCTTTCTTAGCCCATACACAGTGTGTATGGAGAACTGATTGGCTGATCAATCAGAAACTTATGTAGCCCAGTTAGGAGGGTTTTTGGAAAGTTTTGTGGAGATTTTCATCCTTAGTTGAAGTCTAAGGAAGGTTCTTGGAGATTTTTTCCGAAAACCCTAGATAGTTGGAGAAATCCTGTTATAGTTCCTAGAGACACTTTGAAGCTGGTGCTTGGGGATCAAAGGGGATCTCTTTGATTTCTATTAAGGGCGGTTTGGGTTGGACAGAGTTCTGGAACCTTTGGTAAGAGCGGTTGAAGTTTCTCTCCTTCTTTCGTCCTATCAGGTCCTATGAAACCCTAGTTTTGGATGGTTGAAGAGTAGTTCTTTGCTTGGAACAACAAATCAAGCTTAGTAAAACTCTAATTTGATTTTCGTTTGCATCTATTCACTCAGTGGAGCAAACTGGAGGAGAAATCAAATATCCCACATATTCCGGGTTCGGACATGGGGGGCTAGTGGAGACTTTGTGAGAGGTAGTGACCATTGTGAAGTTGGATGGAACCAATTAGTTAGCTTAGTCTTAATCAATAAAATATGTGTAGTAGAGGAAAATGGGGTTACATCACCGGGAGCAAGAAGAAACCGATGGAGGACGATCCTACCTATGAAAGGTGGATGCAGGAAAACTACACAGTAGTGGGCTAGTTAGTGAGCTCTATGTAGCTACATATTAGTCAGCACTACTTGTGGATGGAATCTGCAAAGGAAGTGTGGGGTAATGTCACAGAGACCTATTCCCAAAAGTTGAATGTTGATCGGGCCTACAAATTGAAGAATGATGTGAATAATCTAAGACAAGGGGAGAAACCCTTAGTTGTCTACTTCTCCATGCTGAAAACTCTTTGGCAAGAGATTGATTTGATGGAAACTATTGTTTGGTGTTGTACAAAGGATTCAAAAACACATAGGAAGTTGGTGGAAATAAATCGAGTCTTTGAGTTCCTCACTGAACTCAACCCAGAGTATGATATTGTGAGGCAGAATGTTCTGGAAAAGGATGAGGTGACTTTGTATCAGGCTTATGCTACGGTGAGTAGTGAGGAGAGCAGAAGATAGGTTTAGTTTGTAGAGTCGCAGGTTGTTCACTATGCTAATGTTGGAATGAAGTCGAAGGTTAATGTTGGGTAGAAAGATGTTATCTATGAGTATTGCAAGAAGCCTTACTAAAGACAATTGTTGGAAGTTGCATCCAGAACTCATTCCTAATAGACTCAAGAATGGAAACAATGGAAAGAGGATTAAGAATGGAGAAGGTGGAAATGCAAATGTAGCCACCTCTTCATAACATGAATAAGGGCATAGTGGTGACAAATTAGTGGGAGAGCAAATTGCAGCCACTCGGGCTGAGTATGAGAAGTATGGCTGAATAATCAGTCATTTGGAGTCTATTGCTACAACATCTACTTCATCACAGACAGTTCCTTCCTCTACGTATGCACATTCAGGTATTCGTGCCACTACAAATCAGGCTACTATTTTAGGTTCTCATAAAATCCCTTGGATAATTGATTTTGGTGCCTCTGGCAATATGGCCAGTGTTTCACATTTATTCACCTCTTATCAACTCATTTCTGGTCGAGACAAGATATCCCTAACCTTATTATCTGTTTCGTGCCACTACAAATCATGGTACTATTTCAGGTACTCATAAAATCTCTTGGATAATTGATTTTGGTGCCTCTGGCCATATGACCAGTGTTTCACATTTATTCACCTCTTATCAACTCATTTCTGGTCGAGACAAGATATCCCTGACCTTTTTATCTGTTCTTCATGTACCTAAACTTAATACCAATTTGCTTTCAGTAATTTAACTAAATCCTTGAATTGCTGTGTGACTTTTTTCCCTTCATATTGTGTTCTTAAGGACATGAAATCTTAGGAGGTGACTGGGAGTGGCCATGAGGCAAATGGGATGTATCTATTAGACATGCCTGAGTAGAGCCAAGTTGTTTTGATCATAATTCATAAAAAAAGAACTTGAGTAGAATTAGGGTTTCCCTATTCAGGGTGTATAAGTATGCACTGTTTGCTAAAACCCCTTAATTATATTCCTTGAAGGAAATACCCTTTGATTTTGATTTTATGTGAAAGAGCTACTTTGTAAGGGTTAAACCCGATAATAGGTATAAGCAGTCCCATTAGCTTGGACTCTTAGCGGGTTATACGCATGAGTGGGCCCCACAATTTGGTAAATAGGTCATGAGACCCATACGCCATTGGGTACTTATGTATTTAAACTTATACATCTTAATAGTGAGTCTCGTTGACCGGTAAAAAGTGGGACTCACTATACTGATTTGGTGGTGGGCATGACCCACCTTAATATTTTAAACTTAAATATTTTGACAATGGGCCCCGCTGACAGGTGGGACTCACTAGTTTGATTTAATGGTGGGCATGGCCCACTTTAATGTTTTGAATTTAAATATTTTGATAGTGGGCCCTGCTGATAGGTGGGACCCACTAGTTTGATTTGATAGTGGGCATGGCCCACTTTAATATTTTAAACTTAAATATTTGACAATGGGCCCCGTTGACAGATGGGATCCACTAGGTTGATTTGTTAGTGGGCATGGCCCACTAAAAGATTTTAAACTTAAATATTGACAGTGGGCCCTGTTGACAGGTGGGACCCACTAGTTTGGTTTAATAGTGGGCATGGCCCACTTTAAGGTTTTAAACTTAAATACTTTGGTAGTGGGTCTCGTTGATAGGTGGGACCCACTAGGTTGATTTATTAGTTGGCATAGCCCACTTTAAGATTTAAACTTAAATATTTTGACAATGGGCCCCGTTGAGAGGTGGGACCCACTAGATTAGTTTGATAGTGGGTGTGGCCCACTTTAATGTTTTTATATTGAATATTTTAATAATGGGCCCCACTAGATTAGTTTGATAGTGGTGTGGCCCACTTTAATGTTTTTATATTGAATATTTTAATAGTGGGCCCCACTAGGTTGGTTTGATAGTGGGCATAACACACTTGAATATTTTAAAGTAAAAAAAAATTCCATAGTGGGCCCACTTATAACCCACTGTTAATTTGGTAGTGGGCATTTAGATTATATTTTAGTTATCTATTTAGATATATATTTTTTATTACTAAGGTGGATAGGATCCATCGATTGAATCTTAACTAATTCAGGGGGTAATGTAATTCATCTTCTTAAAGTGGATAAGATCCACCTTATATAACAATAGGTCCCTTTGTAACAATTGGCAGCAAACTAAAACAGTGGGTCCTAGGGGTCTATCATTTACAAATGGCAATATTGGCTGCAGCAAACCAGTACATCTGTCCTCCTTCTCATGTCTGCAACGCATGTGGTGTCCCCTTTTTAAGTGGATAAGATCCACTAACAGTGTACAATAGGTGGCAAAGTGCTGTTACAGATCAACACACCTGTCCCATTTTATATGTATTGACAACACTGTGTTAGCCTATTGAAATACTTTAGGGTGGATAGGATCCATCGAGATATCAGAGGCTCCCCAGATATACATATATATATTTAATTTGAAATAAGCTTTCGAGTTCTAATAGAACTCTAAAGAAGAGAGAGAGAGAGAGAGAGAGAGAGAGAGAGAGAAGATAAGGATTGAAATAGATAAAATTTTACAGAGATAGAAGGAAAGAATAAGATTTATACCTGTGTAAGCCTATCCTTACACCTTAATCAGCTGAACTTCAACTTCCCTCTCTTCCTCTCTCTTCCTCTCTCTTCTCTCTTTTTTTTCTTTCTTTCTTATCTCTTTCTCTCCTCCCTTCTATCTGCCGACCCAATTTTCTTCTCCTCTCCCCCTTATATAGAGGGAAACAGTTATGGGGTAGGGAGGTTAGAGCAACCTCCCCACTCTTCATACATGGGGTGGTTGCTTAACTCCTCCCCATAACCAGAACTTAAATTTTGAACTTATGTGGAGTGGGCCAGCTGTCAAATATGCCACCCCCTCAAGCTTTATTAATTTATATTATTTTATTATTTTTTTACATCATATATTTTTAGTCCTAAACTGACTGCCCCCTCAAGCCTTATCTTCTTATCTAGGAGATAAGGTTAAAGGAGATAAGGCTTGACCTTAGTCCCTTTTTAATGAGACCACTACGAGATGTGATTTCTGTTGTAGTTGGTCCCAAGGACACACCGAGAATCCCAAGAAGTGATCTGCAAGAAGTCTTTACCTATTGTTGATTCCTCAAATTCAAAGGGATGTGGTATTCGTCATCTCTTGTGTTTCTCAGATGAAGAAGTTTGTGACATAAATTTCAAGAGGGCAAGATATCCAAGACCCAATGAATTTCAAGAGACGAGTAATGTGGCAAGGGTTGTTGACTCTCCCATAATAATTTCTGATGAACCATTAGATATGGAGCATATGAGGATATCACTCATCCATTTGATGACCTTGATCCCATTCTCATGCCAAGTAGCAATGTAGGTGGACATGATCTTTCAAACGACTTTCATATAGTTCATCATACTGATTCTTCTCCTCAAGTGGAGATGATAGGTGGGATTGTAGCAGAGGATTTGGAACAACCAAGTGATGCAAAAGAAGATAATCCTTTTGTTACTGCAATATCTAATTTTCATGGCAGCATAAATTCACTTATTTTAAATTTGATTGAGACTACCATCAATACGATAAGGAGGAAGATTGAGAAGGCATCTCCTAAGGCATTGATTTTGGGTAGACAAAAGATTGAGGATATAATCAGTTTGTTAAAGGGTATGGCCCTTTAGTCTCCTTTAAGGCAATCTAAGGTTGAATCTATTATCAAGAACACCCAAATCATCATTCAACAAGTTGTTGAAATCGAGGAGTTAGATGATATTATTTGAGCAGGTCCAAATATAGACATGCTTCATTTTGAGAAAGTATCTTCTCAACATCACGACTGCTTGAAGCAAATTAAATAGGTTAATGAGACTGTTGGGACTTTGGGAGAGAAGTTTGGATATCAAGAATTCTGATTTGATTATGTTAGAGAAGGAGCTCCAATAGATTGAAGATAAAGCCAAATCCTTAAGAGAGAAATTTGAAGCTGATAAGATATCCAAGTTAAAACTTCAAGGTGACATTGAGGCCTTGAAGCAAGAATTGGAAGGGCATGAAAAGGCCGAGGCAGAGCTCAAGATAGCAAAGCTTGAGGCTAGTGGAAACATTCTTGTGGAATTTGAAGAAAAGAAGAAAGCCAAAGCTTCCTTACTAGAGAAGTACTCCTCTCGGGGTACTCTTTTTGATGGTGCTTGATGCATTTTTTATATATATATACATATATTTTGATAAATAATGAAGAGAGATTTTTTTAGGGAATGTTTATCATGTTTAATGAAGTACTTATTTACATTTTTTTTGTTTCAAGAATGAATATTCATTTTTTTTTATTTTGCCGTTCACAGTTTAAACTCATGCGGGCTAGGAGTATAACATCAATATATGTTTAACAATGTTGTGGCTGCACCTATATGTGTTAGGCTGCCTACGTACCCGTTTAGGGATCAAGCCAACGTAGTTCATGTTCTACAGTTTAACCACATGAGAACAAATGGTGGGACTTTTTTTTTTTTTGCTTATCTCAATAGTTTAACCACGTAAGAGACATTGGTGGTTTGTTTCATTAGTTTAACCACATAAGAGGCATCGGTGGTTTGTCTCATCAGTTTAATCACATAAGAGGCATCCGTGGTTTTGCTTGCTTTTTTTTTTTTTTGTTTAAGCGTAGAAACGCTTAATTTTCCATTTACACAACGATATTTCACTTGGCCCTTGGGGTCCGATAGCTCATATGCACCTCTTGGGAAGACTTTTGTGATAACATATGGACCTTCCCATTTTGGCTCAAACTTCCTTGAGGTTTTCCTTGTAACTTTGATAGGCCTTTTGACAGTTGGAACTAAATCTCCTATCGCAAATGATCGATACTTAACTTTTTTATTAAAGGCACCTGCAACTTGGGCTTGGTAAACTTCTAGCCTTTGTTGAGCTACAAGCCTTGTTTCATCGAGGTCCTCTAATTCAGCGAGCCTTATTCTTGCATTTTCTTCAGGATGCGTAAGCTGTACAACAATCCTTAAAGAAGGGAGTTGAACTTCTAGGGGAAGAACAGCTTCTGCCCCAAATACCAAGTTATATGGTGTGCATCTTATAGCTGTCCGAACTGTAGTATGATGAGCCCAAAGGGCTTCTGGGAGGTGTTCATGCCAATCCCTTTTGTTACTTGACACCATTTTCTTAAGAATTTTGCATATGACTTTGTTGAAGGCTTCGACTTGTTCGTTTGATTACGGGTTATAAGCTGAGGTCTTTGCATGATGGATTTTATATTTCTCGCATAATTTCACCAATGCCTTACACTTGAAGTATGTGGCGTTGTCAGATATGATTTTAGATGGGATACCATATCTATATATGATGTGATTTCGGATGAAATTAGCAACATCAATTGCGTTAACCTCCTTTAATGCTATTACCTCTGCCTACTTAGAGAAATAGTCTGTAGTTGCTATAATGTATGAGTGGGATTTTGAGGATGGTGGTTTAATAGGACCAATTACATCCAATCCCCCATGTTTCAAATGGCCAGGAAGATGTGGTAGGATGCAAGGGCAATGGTGGTTGGTAAATAAAGTCACTATGTATTTGGCATAACTTACAAGATGCTGAAAATTTTATTGCATCTTGGACCATGGTAGGCCAGTAATAACCTAGCCTTTTTAATTGACCGGCAAACTTTGGTCCAGCTTGATGGGCTCCACATGTACCAGAGTGGACTTCATATAAGGCATCCTTTACTTCTGCATCTGATAAGCATCTTTGTAGGACTCCTTCAAAAGATCTCCTATACAAAGTATCACCGAAATATGTAAAGCGAGGGGTTTGGTGTCGGATATCGACCCTTTTCTTTGGATCGATAGGTAACCTCCCATGTTGTAAATATTCAATGATGGGTTGTCTCCAATCTGCATCTTCCTCAACTTCATAAACTGTGACCATGTTCATAGTTGTTACTTCTTGTCTTTGACAGGTGATGCAATTTTTCAGGATTTGCATTGCATCCAATATAATAGTGGGCAAAAAATAACCCAATTCTTCTAAATGTCCTACCAATTCTAGGACATCCTTGTGCACATAACATTCTCTTGCATTCACCTCTTGCAGGGCATGAAGAGCTTCATCTTTGGATAAGCACTTTAACAAAATCCCATTGACGGATTTCTTGTATAAAGTACCATTTATATATCTAAAGTGTGAAGCTTGATGTTGTATACTTGCACTTCTTCTTGGATGCAATGGAACAAGCCCATATTGTAAATAATTAATTATGGGCACTCTCCGATCTATAGCTTCTTGTTTTGGAATGGTAGAATACTGATGTATTTCATTTTATTGCCAATCGACATATTTATACAGTAAGCTGCTGCAATAAATAGAAAGTAGAAAAATAGAAAGAAAAGAAAATAGAAAGAAAGAAATAGAAAGAAAAACTTTCTAAATCAATCATTCCACAATCCTAGGAATATATACAATTYTATTTTTACACAACTATCAAATATAGATCTGCACCAGTAACCCCACGTTTTCCAACACTCCCCCTCAAGCTGGTGAATAGAGATCCTCCATTCGTTGCTTGGCTATAATTCTTCGAAAGTCTATACTATTAAGCCCTTTAGTAAGTACATTGACCAGTTGTCCTTTTGTAGACACATAGGGAGTGCAAATCAACTTGCTGTCCAGTTTCTCTTTTATAAAGTGTCGGCCAATTTCGATGTGCTTYGTCCTGYCATGTTGAAYAGGATTGTGAGCAATATTGATGGCTGACTTGTTGTCACAATATAGTTTCATAGGCTCTTCTCGTGGAATCTTCAGGTCTTCTAAAATTATCTTCAACCAGAGTAATTCACACACTCCTTGTGCCATAGCCCTGAATTCTCCCT
>NW_010729119.1:3922649-3950445 GCF_000365185.1 Nelumbo nucifera | reverse complement strand
AAGTAGTTCTGGCCATTCAGTCTATATGTTGCCTGAATATTCTGCAAATCACCAGCGTGAGGATGAGAATTTGTTGCTCCTTCATCGGTTTGGACGGGAGCACTTGTTGCAGTCATGTCGRACATTGTTAATGGAGGAAAAATAAGGCCAGCAGGAAAGGAGAATAAAGGAGGGAAGAACTGGCTTGAATAAAGGAGGATAAAGGAACACTTCTGGTTACAGATCAACACTGAAGGCCAGAAGAGAAAAACACGAAAAACTGGCAATGAAGGCCGAAAAAAAAATCTCAAGGTTGACAAACCTAGAGCTCTTATACCATGTTTTGGAATGATAGAATACTGATGTATTTCATTCTATTTGCCAATCGGCATATTTATACAGTAAGCTGCTGCAATAAATAGAAAGAAAAGAAAATAGAAAGTAGAAAAATAGAAAGAAAGAAATAGAAAGAAAAACTTTCTAAATCAATCCTTCCACAATCCTAGGAATATATACAATTCTATTTTTAGACAACTACCAAATATAGATCTGCACCAGTAACCCCACGTTTTCCAACACTTGTTGAATTGTGACAAAATTCATAAATTCTATCTCTTGTTCTCTTTCATTTACAAGAGGGAGGATGTGTCTTTCACCAATGGTAATCTGCAATTCTCTTTGCTTAGGCAAAGTTAGAGATGCAGCCAATTTGGCTAAAGCATATGTTTTATCATTTTCGGACCTTGGCACATGGTCTATGGAAATGTTAGCAAATTGAGCCATAAGTTGTTTGGCTTTATTATAGTAAGGGATTAGATTCAAGTTTTTAACCCCATATATTTCCTTTAGTTGGTTAATAACCAATTGAGAATCGCCAAACACTTGTAAGTGTTCAAGATTCATTTCTCGTGCCATTTCCATTTCGATTATAATTGCTTCATATTCAATAATGTTATTTGAACATAAAAATGTAAGGGAGAATGAATAAGGAATCAATTCCCCTGATGGTGTGATAAATATGATGCTTGCACCTACACTGTGTTTTGAAGAAGCTCCATTGAAATAGAGTTACTATGGTTTTGCAATCTCTATACATAAGACTCTTTCGTCTGGGAGATCTTCTAATAGTTCCATCGTATCAGGCACAGGGTGAGCTGTCGAAAAATCAGCTATTGCTTGACCCTTAACTGCCTTTAAAGGCATATATTTTATTTCAAACTTTGGAAGAATTAAGGTCCACTTGGCCAATCTTCTTGTTAAAACAGGTCGGGAGAGCAAATATCTTAAAGGACAAGCTCTTGAAATCAAAGTAATTGGGTGCACAAGCAAATAATGCCGTAATTTTTGCACAACAAATTTTAAAGCTAGGCACACCTTTTTGATTAGGGAGTAATTAAACTCTGCCCCCACTAATGTTCTACTCAAATAATATAGGGCATTTTCTCTCCCCTCATCATTATTTTGGGCTAGCAATGCCCCTAGGGAATTTTCTGAAACTGAAATATATAAAATTAGTGGTTTTCCCTTTATAGGCGCTGCTAGCACTAGTGGATTAAGCAAGTAATTCTTTATACTTTGGAAAGCATTTTGACATGCTTTATCCCATTCAAAAGGTGTATCTTTTTTCATTAACCTTGAAAATGGTTGACACCTCC
Organism: Nelumbo nucifera; assembly: GCF_000365185.1. Next base: position 3,948,811 of record NW_010729119.1, on the reverse strand, counting down.
CAGACAAATTAGAAATGAATCTTCTTAACCTACCTTGTAAACCTCGCAATTCTCGTAGGTTTCGAGAAGGGGGCATCTCCAATATCGCCTTGATTTTTATGGGATCGATCTCAATTCCTCGATGTCAAACAATGAATCCGAGAAATTTTCCTGATGTTACCCCAAATGCACATTTCAAAAGATTCATTTTGAGTTGGTGTTTTCGAAGTCTTTCGAGGACTCTTCTTAGATCGCTTACATGATGGCTTCTTTTTCATGGTTTTTACAATTAGATCATCAACATAGCACTCTATAGTGTTATGCAGCATGTCATTAAATATGACTGTCACAGCCCGTTGGTAGGTTGCTCTTGCATTTTTTAAACCGAAGGGCATTACCGTGTAACAGTATATCCCTTTTGGGGTAAGAAAAGCGGTCAACTTTTCATCCTCTGGGGCCATCTTAATTTGATTATAACCCGAGAAGCCATCCATGAAGGATACTGCTTAAAAACCTGTTGTAGCATCCACTACTAATTCCATGATAGGTAGTGGAAATTCATCTTTAGGACAAGCATCATTGAGATCCCTAAAATCTATACAGATACGTATTTGTCCGTTTTTCTTTTTAACAGGAACAATATTAGCCAACCAAACAAGATATTTCACTTCTCTAATAAAGCCCACATTAATTAATTTATCAACTTCAATCTCAATTTGCATTATAAGCTCAGGCCTAAAGTGGCATTGAGCTTGTTTTATAGGACATTTATCCTTAGATACTGCTAACCTATGCACAACTATTTTAGGATCAAGTCCTAGCTTATCCTGATACCCCCAAGCAAACACATCTTGGTATTCACAGAGTAATGCTTCATAGGCCTTGAATTCTTTTTCAGTAAGCAAAGCACTAACAAATATGGGCTTGGGATCTTTGACAGTACCGAGGTTAATTTCACGAAGACTATCTTCGGTTGCTTGACCTCCGTCTTCAAGTTTTGGTGGAGCTGGCTGAATGTCTCTGATTTCTTTAATTGATTGATCCTCATCAAGAAAATCGGTTGAGTGAGGAGCTTCTTCGAGAGACTCTACCTTGATTTTGAAGATCTGTATTCTGATTTCCTTCAATGGAGATGTGGTTAACTTTAATGTTGAACTCTCCATCCTTTTCAAGTTTCTTAATGATGACTTTTGGTCGCTTTTCTTTTTTTATGATTTTTTGGGATGGAAATGTGAGTTTGTTGAATACAGAAACTCGCTTCTTTAATTCATGACCATTCAAGCCTTTGAGTCATTTAAACACAGACACTCGTGGCTTGCTAAGAATTGCCTTTTCTTGATCTATAAAGGCCGGTGCCTTTGAAGTTGATGCCCCATCACTATATGTGGGATTGTCATTACCTCTATTTGCAAAGGATAATGGCCTGAATTTGCGAAAGACAATCCTCTTATTCCTTCTATTCTTGTCATGAAATGAAGTTGACACAATCAATTGAGTTTGAAGAATGGATTGGTCAATCCTCCTCAATAGGCAAGTGTAACTTGTTGTAAGCGTTGACATCACGCTTTGTAATGATGTAAGTGTATTTTCCCCCGGCTATCTTTGACTCTTTGGGATATGCCTAAAGACGGCTTTAGGTTTTGAGTCAGTTTGATGGCCTTGTTTCTTTTTTACTTCACTTTGAGGAAGCATAGTGATCTTGACTTTTGGGGTCATCGACGAAGCCTTCTCTATAGCAGACTTTAATTTTGCATTTATTTTGTCTCTCACGGCTTCGGATGTAGGTATATTGGGAGCTTTGTAGAACTTAGCATTTGCATAGTGAACCTCCTTCCCTTGGAATGTATCCGAGTCGGCAACAACTTTCTTTACCTCTCCATGCTTGCTGAATTTAAAACATTGGTGAAGTGTGATGGAACTATTCCATATGTATGCAACCAAGGGCGTCCTAGAAGGACGTTGTATGAGGTATCTGCATCAATGACATGGAATAGAGCATCTGAATATAATTCTCCAATCTCAGCCTTTAAAGCAATGATTACCATTGCTTTTTGCCCTTCTTGATTGAACCCTTGAATAGTGAAATATGAAGGAGATAACTGGCGGGGTGTCAAACCCATTGATGGATGTATCCCCTACTATGCCTGACACATATAATGGACGATTGTGATATTCCATCCCAAGTTGAAGATCTTCATCATCAAAAGAAATGCAGGCCATGCATGAGGCACATATGTTGGGGGAATTGGGTTGTATTTCAACTTGATCAACTTCATTCCTGAATTGTTCAGGATTTAGTAATGCTTGAATTAATGCTTTTCTCAGCTTTGGGGAAAGCTGAAGGGCATCATAAACACTTAGGGGATACGTTTTAAGTGAACCAGAATATCATACTTAATATGTAATTGGGCTTCCCGCACTGCCTTTTGAAAACGAGGCTGAACCCCTATTGGTATATCTGTTTTAGGGTCTTTTGCCTTACTTTGTCCATGTGCTTTTAATTCCTCCTCATTTTCTTTGGATCCTTCATCTTCAATTTCTGGTTGTTCATTTGGATCATTATCATCATCATCTACCTTCTTGTTTGAAGATGATTTTTGTGGAGGAACACGATGTCAGCTGTATTGTAGGGTGACTTGATCCACCTCATTTTCAGCCTCATGTATCTTTTCTTCATTGCAAGATACCATATAGCATGGCGCTATTGGGGTTATGTTCACTTTGTCCAAGTCTTCATTGAGTATTTCTTTTGGCATATACTCTTTTAGAGTAATAGGAAATCTCAAGGGCTGCTCATATTCATCCTCTGAAACCATTAGAGACTTCTTCTTGGCTTTTCTTCTTCTTTTACTCTTCTTGGAATTCTTTTGACCCCTAAACTTAATGCTCAGAGATGGAGAAATTTCTATTTGTAGGGGTTTAATTATCCCTCTTGACTTTTTGTTGATTACTGTCTGCCAATTTTCTTCCACTTCTAATGTGGAGTCATCATCAAAACACAAAATGCTTGGCTCCTTCATCAACTCATATAATGAGGAACTGTTTGGTTTTTCTTCTTCTACAAGGGATATGTTGTTTGCAGCTGCAGTTGTTTCTTTTGTAGGACATTCTGCTATTTCAATTTCCCCTTTATCTATCATTGCTTGAATGATATCTTTGAGGACAAAACACTCTTTTATGGGATGACTGACCATTCTGTGATGAGGACAATATTTTGGATCTTTTGTCTTATTGACATCACCTGGTCATTTTGGTTATGGCAATTTAATAGCTTTCGCTGCCATAAGGTCTTCAAAAATCCCTTCTACATCCTCATTGTCGAATGAGTATTTCTTTTTCCTCCTTTCTTGAAGAGTTAAAGGCTTGGAGACACCTTTCCCTTTTTTTGAATCCTTCTTCTTAACATTCACAAAGGTGGCCATTGCCTCTCCTTTGCGTGTAAACTTTTTGCCATATTTCTTCAGTTCTGGAGGTGGATTAGGCTTCTTTGCTACAACCTTCTGTCTAGCGATTTGTCTTTCAACATTGCTAGCCTTGGATACTAATGCGTCGAATGATTGTGGTTCAGCTGTACCTACAAACATGGCAAGCTCTGGTAAGAGGTTGTTGGCGCACATTTGTACAATTGAGGTTTCCTTCAATTGTTCAACACATTGAAGGTTCATATTCCTCCAACGTGTGATGAACTCATTAATGCTTTCATTTGGTCTTTGTTTAGTTTCAGCTAGGTCTGTTATTGAAAACTTTCTTTTGGAACTAACAAATTGTGCCAAAAAGGCACATTGCATGTCATCCCAAGTAATAATTGATCCTGGCGCTAATTGAGTATACCAAGTGAAGGCTGCTCCTTTTAATAATTAGACAAACTGCCTTATTGGCAAGGCATCTGACATTGCAGATTCACCACATGCTGAATAGAAATGGGCAAGATGTTCATGAGAGGATCCATTTATCCCATCGAATTTCTCAAAATTTGGATTTTGATAGCCAGGAGGAAAAGGAAGTGTGTCATAATGAGAAGGATAAGGCTTTCTATATCCCAAAACTGGTGGAGTCAATGATGCCTGAAACTCCTTAATTCCTTCTGCAATCAATGCTTTTATATCCAATTGAGAAGTAGGGGTAGGAGTTGGAATAGACTGTTGTGAAGTTTCCCTAGTGAAAGTGCTAGCTTGTGATGCCAATTGTGCAGCTAAGGATGCAATTTCAGCATCCTTTTCAGCCAGCCTTCGTTGCATCTCTTGGATTTGTTCTTCTAGGCTTGAAGTGCCTGTTACGAGAACTGGCATAGAAATTGGTTCCTGGTCATCTGCAATGATTACACTCTTCTGAAACTGAGAAGACACTTCTTCCATAGACTCTATGTCTTGAATTAATGATTCAGGATCTTCATACATCGGGTTGATTTTTTGAACTATAGACATCCCATGAATTGATTCTGTCTGACTGTTTGAACTTACACTTGAGGTCTCCTCCCAACTTTGTAATAATCGAGCCTTCGCTCTTGTAATGGGTCCTCTATAGTGTCTAAGTTCTTCAGTGGGCATGGTGTATGCCCCCAGCTTGAAAAAGATCTCCGCTTGCTTGGCATACATATATCCTGATATGAATGCTCATTTCTTTGCTTCCATATCTGAGTTTGAATTTTGTGATTGTTTTACTGCAAAACCAACAAGTGACATAGAGACTTCAGCTTGAGATTTCTTAGTCTTTGAAGATCTTTTAGACCTACGAATGGTATTAGAAGATTCTCTTGATGCCTCTTTTGTAAAGGAAAAAAAATTGATTGAAAACAACTATCTTTCTACGACGGATTGAGTCGTTTCCACTTGATGACCCAAGTTCAATAAATTCTTTTCCTTTGAAACCTCGGTAGAGGTTTTGGAAATAGAGTTTTCTTCAGAGATGGTCACCATCATACTGGTGCAGTTGGAGGAATGGGTAAATTAACTGGAATGGTACTAATCATGATTTGGGTAGGTGGAGTTGTCCTAGCCCTAGGTTTGGTGATCTTAATTGGAGCAGTTACCCTTGATGTTGAGATCTTCGAGGTTGTAGAAACAACCTTCTTGAGTGGAATAGTTTTAGGAGGCGCAAACCCTACAACCTTAACAGAGTTAAGCATAGCCTGTACACGTAGGCTTCTCCTTACAGGAGGTGTCTTAACGACCTTTTTCTTTTTCTCTTTCTTGATGTTCTTCTCAACCTTAGGAACCGAGGGCAAAGTAATAGCGAGGGGGTTCATTTCCACTGTAAAAATTGCCTTGTAGGAAGGTTTCTTCGAACACTCTACCTTTCCCTTGACTGCGGTAGTAAGTTGACGATAATACACAATTACTTTGGAAGCCATACTTGTTAACCTGTGTTATAAAGAAATCCTAAGTCTTTCAACAAAATCAAAGATGAAGGGGAGAATAGGGCCCCACCGGGCGTGCCAAAATTATGTTTTGATCATAATTCATAAAAAAAGAACTTGAGTAGAATTAGGGTTTCCCTATTCAGGGTGTATAAGTATGCACTACGGCTAAAACCCCTTAATTATATTCCTTGAAGGAAATACCCTTTGAWTTTGATTTTATGTGAAAGAGCTACTTTGTAAGGGTTAAACCCAATAATAGGTATAAGTAGTCCCATCAGCTTGGACTCTTAGTGGGTTATACCCATGAGTGGGCCCCTCAATTGGTAAATAGGTCATGAGACACAAATACCATTGGGTACTTATGTATTTAAACTTATACATCTTAATAGTGAGTCCCATTAATCGGCAAAAAGTGGGACCCACTATACTGATTTGGTGGTGGGCATGACCCACCTTAATATTTTAAACTTAAATACTTTGACAGTGGGTCCTGCTGACAGGTGGGACCTACTAGTTTGATTTAATGGTGGGCATGGCCCACTTTAATGTTTTGAATATAATATTTTGATAGTGGGCTCCATTGACAAGTGGGACCTACTAGTTTGATTTGATAGTGGGCATGGCTTACCTTAATATTTTAAACTTAAATATTTGACAGTGGGCCCCGCTGACAGATGGGACCCACTAGGTTGATTTGTTAGTGGGCATGACCCACTAAGATTTTAAACTTAAATATTTTGATAGTGGGCCCTGCTGACAGGTGGGATCCACTAGTTTGGTTTGATGGTGGACATGGCCCACTTTAAGGTTTTAAACTTAAATACTTTGATAGTGGGTCCCATTGACAGGTGGGACCCACTAGGTTGATTTATTAGTGGGCATAGCCCACCTTAAGATTTAAAACTTAAATATTTTGACAGTGGGCCCCGCTGATAGGTGGGACCCACTAGTTTGGTTTGATAGTGGGCATAGCCCACTTTAAGGTTTTAAACTTAAATTCTTTGATAGTGGGCCCCACTGACAAGTGGAACCCACTTGGTTGACTTATTAGTGGGCATAGCCCACTTTATGATTTAAAACTTAAATATTTTGACAGTGGGCCCCACTAGTTTAATTTGATAGTGGGCATGACCCACTTTGAGATTTTAAACTTAAATATTTAGACAGTGGGCCCCGCTGACAGGTGGGACCCACTAGTTTGATTTGATAGTGTGCATGGCCCACTTTGAGATTTTAAACTTAAATATTTTGACAGTGGGCCCCGTTGACAGGTGGGACCTACTAGATTGGTTTGATAGTGGGTGTGGCCCACTTTAATGTTTTTATATTGATCATTTTAACAGTGGGCCCCACTGACAGGTGGGACCTGTTAGGTTGGTTTGATAGTGGGCATAACCCACTTGAATGTTTTAAAGTAAAAAAGAAAATTCCATAGTGGGCCCACTTATAGGTGGGACCCACTGTTAATTTGGTAATGGGCATTCAGATTATATTTTAGTTATCTATTTAGATATATATTTTTTATAACTGATGTGGATAGGATCCACCGATTGAATCTTAACTAATTCAGGGGGTAATGTAATTCATCTTAAAGTGGATAAGATCCACCTATATGACAGTGGGTCCCTTTGTAACAGTTGGCAGCAATCTGAAACAGTGGGTCCTAGGGGTTTGTCATTTACAAATGGCAATATTGACTGCAGCAAACTAGTACATCTGTCCTCCTCAGGTTTGCAACACATGTGGTGTCCCCTTTTTAAGTGGATAAGATCCACTGACAGTGGGACCCAACAGCTGGCAATTTACAAGTGGCAATATAGGTCTTTTTAGGTCTGCAACAGTGTTGCTACAGGTGGCAAAGTGCTAAACCAGCACACCTGTTCTATTTTTAGGCAGATAGTAGTGTGCAACAGGTGGCAAAGTGTTGTTACAGATCAGCACACCTGTCCCATTTTATGTGTATTGATAGCACTGGGTTAGCCTACTGAAATGCTTTAGGGTGGATAGGATCCACCGAGATATTAGAGGCTCCCCAGGTATACATATATATTTAATTTGAAATAAGCTTGAGTTCTAACATTACTCTAAAGAGAGAGAGAGAGAGAAGATAAGGATTGAAATAGATAAAATTTTATAGAGATAGAAGGAAAGAATAAGATTTATAATTGTGTAAGCCTATCCTTACACCTTAATCAGCCAAACTTCAACTTCCCTCTATTTCTCCTCTTCCTCTCTCCTCTTTTTTTTTTTCTCTCTTTCTTATCTCTTTCTCTCCTCCCTTCTATTTGCCGACCCAATTTTCTTCTCCTCTCCCCCTTATATAGAGGGAAACAGTTATGGGGTAGGGAGGTTAGAGCAACCTCCCCACTCTTCATATGTGGGGTGGTTGCTTAACTCCCTCCCATAACCATAACTTAAAATATGAACTTATGTGGAGTGGGCCAACTGTCAAATCTGCTCCCCCCTCAAGCTTTATTTATTTCTATTATTTTATTTTTTTTACATCATATATTTAATGTCCTAAACACAAGTACATGCATTTATATCAGAGTCCACTAGTCGTATTATGTTATGTCATAATCGTTTGGGTCATTTGTCTTCTCTTCATTGAGTTAATTGTTTCTAGAACTTTTTAAAGGAATTAGTCTGTTGAGCATTGTAATAAAAGATCGACTATTCCTTTTAATATTTTTCACTTTAATGTGTGGGGGCCTTACCACCTTGTATGGGTAGCTATATATTTCATCCTGTTTACTAATGACTTTTCACGATATACTTGGATTTGCCTTATGCGCTCTTGTGCTGAAGTGCCTAAACTTGTGAAACAGTTCCATGAATATATACTAACTCAGTTTGATACCCGCATCAAAATATTCCAATCAAATAATGCTAAGGAATATTTTGAGAAGGATCTTACCTCCTACCTTGAGAAATTTGGGGTTGTTCATCACAGCTCTTGTGCATGTACTCCATAGAAAAATGGAGTAGCAGAGAGGAAAAATAGACATATTGTGGACGTTGCAAAGAGTATTCTTTTTGCAATTTTGCTACTCATGTTCCTATGAAATTTTGGGGTGATGCCGTTTTAATAGCCACTTATCTTATTAACCGTATGCCTTCTCGAGTCTTGGGGTTAAAGTCTCCTTTTGGACTCCTTTTTCCTGGTGTTGAGGTTTTCTCCATTCCTTTGTGTCTTTGGTTGCATATGTCCGCTTTCCTAGTTCCAAGAGACATAAGCTTGAACCTAAGGCTTAGAAGTGTATCTTCCTTGGTTATGCTTCCACATAGAAAGGATATTGTTGTTTTGATCCCATTAGTGGCACCTAGTTTGTTTCCATGGATGTCACATTTGTAGAGTCAATCTCTTTTTATAGAAATCCTTCTAAGGGGGAGAGTTCTCTTAAATTGTTTTCTTCATCCTTTCCTTTGCTAGCACTAGTTGAGTTTCGTGTCAAGCCCTCCACAGTTGCCCCCACTCTTGTGGAGGGATCCTCTCCTTCGAGGTCTTCCATTCCTGCTCCTCCCCCTCTTGCTAGTTTTCTAGTTTTTATCACTCATCCTATTCTCCTAAGGTGGTACCAGCGGCAAAGGATAAGGTAGACGCAGGTTGGTCTCACATTTCCAATTGAGTCTTAGGTGCTTCCAATCACCAAGGAGAGGACAGGTCTGACATCTCCACCACCAACACCCTCATTTCCAAACCTTTACCACTCATACCCTCTTTGTTAAAAGGAGAAATACTTTGGTAACATTTCTTACTGTTTATGTGGATGATATTGTTGTTATTGGTATTGATATCAAAGAAGTTAATGATCTCAAGAAGTTCCTCAATTCTGAATTTGTTGTTACTGGATGATATTTTCCGAACATTGAGGTTGCTAGGGCCAAAGAAGGTATCTTTATTTCTTAGTGGAAGTATGTGTTGGATCTTCTTATTGAGACTGGAAAACTTGGTGCTAAACCTACCTCTACCCCTATTGATGTGAATCATAAATTCTAAGCTAATGATGGAGAGCTTTTAGCTAATAGGGCAGTGTTTCAGAGATTACCAAGGAAACTTCTTTACCTATGTATGACTCGTCCAAGTATTTCATATGTTGTGAGTGTAATCAACCAGTTCATGCATGCTCCCAGAGACACACATATGGTTGCTACAGAAAGGTTACTATGCTATCTTAAAGGAACTCCTAGGAAGGGTATACTATTTGTTAAACATGATCACATGAAGGTAGAAGCATATACAAATGCTAGTTGAGCATGTAATGTTGATGATTGGAGGTCCACATTAGGCTATTGTGCTTTGGTAGTTGGGAATTGATGATGCACAATCCGGCCGGTCTTAGCTGTCAACGATCTTGCCTCTGAGCTGGGTGGTAGGGGACCTGAAACGGAGGGAGTGAAGAAGCTCCGGGGAGAACCCGGCGTAAGGGCTCCGAAGCTCAAGTTAGAGTCTTTTCAAAGGCAAGATAAGCCAGATAGCGCAAAAGTTAGCATACCTCGGACCAAATTTCCCTTCATTAGGAATATTGTTTCCTGGAGGATTAAAGAATCAATCAGTGGTTGCTAGATCTTCAGTTGAAGCAGAATGTAGGGCTATGGCCCATGGTTTCTGAGTTATTATGGCTTAGATCTCTTCTCAATGAGATGGGTGTCTCATGTGACAAACCATTGATGTTATATTGTGATAACCAGGCTACTATTAACATTGCTCACAACCCGGTTTAGCATGATAGAACTAAGCACGTCAAGGAAGACAAACACTTTATATGGGAGAGAGTGGCTTCAGGAGAGGTGTTCCTTCCTTTCATTGCATTAGAATAACAACTTGCAGATTTCTAAGGGAGTTCCAAAAGCAAAGCTTCAACATTATTTAAGCATGATTGACATCTATGCTTGGCTTGAGGGAGAGTAGTGAGATGGGATGAATGGGCCTTAGTGTCTTTATTTCTTTTAAGTTATGTTTTAGTTTTATGATCTTTCAATTATGGATCTCTTTTGTTTTTGTTTTATTATTTCTTTAGTGCTGGCCGCCCCATTAAGGGCATCCAGGGAATTGTACTCAGTTTAGAATTTAGAGAATAAAAGATATCTTTAGTGCTGGCTGCCCCATTATGTAGTATTAACTGTGTTTTTCTGCTTTGTTGTAATCTGTATCCAATTCTTACTTTTTAATAAAATCAATCTTTCACTTGCTGATAAAAAAATGGTTATTGTTTTGGGTGTTGTTGGGTTAAATGTTAGGTTGGGTGTTGTCTTAACACCTCCCTGATGATTGTATTCTCTTTCTCTTTTTTTCATTAATAATTATTTTTCTTTTTACAATACAAATGGTATATATTAATATTTGATTGCCTTTTTAAGTGAGGCTCTGCAATATCATCATAGATCTTCATGAAACTTCCATTTTAAGGCTTTTTGTTGTGGTCTATGGGCTTTTCGTAGACAATCATGCATACAAGCAATGCCTTTATAGGTTATAACATATAATTCAAATTAAAATAAAAAGTGCAAATTTATTAAACTACCCCTAAGTTTTAGGAAATTGACTATCTCTATCCCTACTGTTTACATATGATCTTAAAGTATCCTTAAATTTTCTGACAATTGACTAGATCCTCCCCTTCCGTTAGCATTCCATTACCCCTTTTGTGGTCAACTTTTCCTTCCTTTATTCTTCAAATTTTCAAAATAAAACTCAACATCTTTCTCTGATTATCGAAGTGCAATGTCTTCTATCTATAAAACGCACCATTCTTTGTCATCACTGATTATTGGCATGGAAGTAGACAATGATCCCTTCCTCAAAATTTCAAAATAAAATCCAATAGATGAAAACCTCGGAAACCCTATCTTCCTCCATGCAAGCACCACAACAAGAGACAAACTCCGGTGATTTCTCAGTGGCACCTCAGCGGAAATGCTTTGCAGAAAATCACTACAGAGCATGACAGCAATTGGGACTGGAGGGAAACATCAGAAAACATTCAAGAATTTTCAGGCTTCTGAGTTTTGCATTCAATTCCGCCTAACTTTTTGACAATTGAGCATTTGTCGTGTGCACTGATAGAACTTTTGTGGGATGCTTCAACTGTTCCTTATCCATATCCCAACAACATGATATTTATTCATGAATGCTTTTGGGAGAAGCATTTCCTAACATGACCACAGCAGAGGTCACTCGTTTTGTAAATGGTTGTTTGAATAAGGAACGATCTATCCACATTTAAGAATCACATCCGTGACTCTCTTGTGCAGTCAAAAGAGTTCTCAGCTCAGGATAACAAAGATCTCTATGCTGAAGAAGTGAGAGAGAGAGAGAGAGAGAGAGAGAGAGGGCTTATTCCTCACAATGAGCTGCAAGATGAGATGGTGGGCTCATAGCTGACATGGTGATCTATCAAAGTGCTAAACCCTTTTGTCTGCCTCCAAAATTTCAAGGGGTTCCTTATATCGATTACCAGGTTTTCTGTGGAGGTGACCAGATTGACATCCTTCAATTTTATTTTCTTTTCCCCAATTTTTCTTGGTAGATTGGTGGATCGTGAAGGCACTGCCCACTGCAAGGGCTGTCTGCGCTACTGTTGAATCCGACCAGATGTTTTTGTTTGACTATTGGAGGCGTTACAAAGCTAGTGATGCCCCAATCGTTTGAATGCCTCTTTAGATCGGTTGGTGATTCAGCATAGTTTTACTGTATGCTAACTCAGCAGGGGACTGCAGAAATGATTCTGTTTCTGCTAAAAGCTATTGTATTTTGTGACTTTTGTCAATGGTTGAAGAGGCTTCATTTTTTTTCTCCGTCAAAAAAGAGAATGAATTGCAACAAAGGGAATCTGGGTATCCTTGATGCACACTGGTGGTTGTTTGCAATGGAAGCTTCCCTTGAACCTGTAAAAAGTAAAAACACCTTCAACTCTTCACTGTTCTTCATCACCGAACGTGCTGCCAATCGAGTCAAATACTTCTCCAAGCCACCCGTTTCTGTTCCACAAATTCCTGTTTATGCTTGATCTTCTGTATTAAGTGCAGCATTTGTGGCCAATAGAAGAGCAAATGGGTTGTTGGGAGTGGAGAGGTTGTTTTGCTTTTCAAAGTTTTCTCTTTGAGAAGATGGAGAAGATTAGTAAGGTGTTATTCAAATGTTTCATCTTGAAAATTTAAAGAAAAATGATGGGTAAAATAGTCTTTTCCATCTTTCCATTAACAGACGTTAACAAAAAATGAGGATTTAGTCAATTGTTAGAAAACCTGAGGGTACTTTAAGACAATATATAAACAGTAGGGGTGAGTTAGTCAATTTCCTAAAACTTAGGGGTAGTTTAAGAAATTTGCCCAAATAAAAATTCATTATTCATCTCATTGTTTTGTTCTAACATAAGGGTTCCATTCGAAAACCCTAGAACTCAAACAGCAATAGGGTCAGAAATTAAGTCATATAAAGGAATCTAGGAGTAGCTACAATAGGTGACAAAATTAAAGAAAGTGGACTTAGGTGGTTTGGTCACATGCATAGAAGACCATCTACAGCACCTGTTAGAAGAAGTTATCTGTTACAAGTTGATGGGGCTAGAAGAGCAAGGAGCAGACTGAAAAGGATTTGGGTGGAAGTAGTAAGAAATGATTCAAGTGCCCATAGTTTGATGATAGATATGGCACTGAACTGAATGGAACAGGGAAAAAGTATTCATGTAGCTGAGACACCATATATCCAGGACAAGCCTTAGATGATGATGATAAGGTAAACATCAGGCTTTCATGTTAAATCTCACTTAGCACCTCTTACCTGCTTCTTACCCTTTTTGGTCCTACATTACACACTTAAATTATCATAAATGTTTTTGTGCATTGTTTATAGTCTGTTTTATCAGAAATTAGGATCTTGAAACGTAACATGATTCTACTATCTTGTTTCACAACTGTTTCATCCTAGTTGTACTTCAAATTTACAGAGACCACCCTACAGTTGGAAGCTCTTGTAGGAGATCTGGAAGATGCTGCTTTTTGTGTGATGAGCCGCAACAAAGATCTTTTCTCTGTAAATCTCTCAAATGGAAGACATCGAACTGTGAGGCTTCTCAGATGTTTTGCTCTTAAATTTTATTTTCTTTTTATCAATTTGTGTTCCTTTGGTGAGATATAAAAAGTTAGAATGGCGTGATAGTCCTATTTTTATAGGTCCAGCAGCTTAATATCTTTTTCTTGGTTTCAGGATTTTGGACAAAAGCAAGATGATCTGCTTCTTTCTGTAAAAGCAATGAATGACATTGAAGACATATTGATTGATGTTGCAAAATGTCGGCCACAATGGATTCATCTTCCAAAGGCTGTTGATGCTAGAGTGGACAAGACTCTTGCTGTTATAAGGCTCCAAGCTCTTGCAGATCACCGAATTCTTCTTTCTTCTCTTGGATGGCCACCACCTCTTTTAGCATCGGAATTGGAAAGTGACAAAAGTTTAGGCCTTCCTAACCCACTAGTGCTGATGAAAGAGGATAAGAAAGATAAGTATTGTAAGAGCTTTCTCTCTCTCTGTTCTTTGCAACATCTGCAGACCCGAAGAGAAAAACGGCAACTTGGTTTTGGACATGAAAAAGATCATAGTCCAAGTTTATGGACCATTGATGAACTTATTTCTCCTATTTCATCGAGAATCATGCACCACTTCTCTGAATGGTCTGAACAACCAAAGTTTATATTTGCTCTTGTATATAAAATAACTCGGGATTTTGTTGGAGGAGTGGATGATGTTTTGCAGCCTTTGATTGATAAAGCAAGGTTGGTAGGTTATAGTGCTAGGGAAGCTTGGGTATCAGCAATGGTGAAAATGCTTTCAGGGTATCTTTCAAAAAGAATTTTCACTGTTCTAGCTAATAAATACAAGGATAGAAACATGAAATCAGAGGTTGTTTCTTCATGGCTCCATCTGGTTGACCTTATTATTGCTTTTGATAAACGGATGCAAGCACTTACAAATTTGGGAACTTCTTACCTTGTGGGAGACTCTGCAGGGCTTCCAGATAGAGGGGTGTCTATGTTATCAATATTCTGTGATCAGCCTGATTGGCTCAAAATTTGGGCCAGGATGGAATTCAAGGATGCCAGGAAGAAACTGAAAGCAGAGATGGAAAATGAGAGGGCTTGGGTGATTGACAGTAAAAAAGAATCTGAGCTTAATACTGAGCAAGAAGTGGAACCATTTCATCTCTCTACTAGAGAAGACTACAGAGCCCCATTCGTTGCAGAGGCTGTTGTTAAACTCACATGGGCAGTAATAGAAAGGTGCCAAACTTTACCAAGCATTAATCTCAAAGCAAAATTTATCAGATCTTCAGCTTGTAGGATTTTGTGGTACTTCATTGATATGTTGTGTCAGCATTGCAAGGAAGCAGAAGTCATATCCTGTGGTGCAGAAAATGATGCCTTGATGAGAGTATGTGGATCTATTAATGCTGCAAGATACTGTGAATCCGTTCTGCAGGAATGGAATGATGATGTGAACTTCTTGGAGATGAGAATTGCTGAAGATGATTCAGAAAACGGGGTAAGAAATATCCCGGATGACCGTATTTGCTTTTTTGGAGAACAAATAGAGTGCTTGATTGATCTAGGGACCGACTGGCTCATGGATTTAATAACTGATCTTCTGAATCATTTCAACACTCTTTCCTTGGAATATGTCCAAAACAAGGAACAGTGGAGTCTAGAACTAGAAGAGTTTGGTCAGAATAGAGTTTTGGGGACTGGGGATTTAACAATATCCACCAATTTTGCCGAAGCTTTAGATGCTTTGAGAAACAAATTCCGTGTTCTGAAGGTGGGCCTCAATACCAAAGATTTCTTGGATTTATGGAGAAGTGTTGCTGGTGGGCTTGACCATTTTATTTTTTACGGTATTCTCATGAATGATGCGAGATTCTCCAAAAGGGGGGCTGATCAATTTGAAGCTGACATGCGTGGATTGTTCCTTGTTTTCAAGCTTCTATGCCTTCGCCCTGAAGCGTTTTTTCCTCGTATCCAAGATTCTCTCAAATTGTTGGAAATGGATGAACATGATATGAAGCATTTCCATACTATTTTATTAAAGGAAAAGAAAAGTGAATGCATGCGTCTCAATGGAATTGTACACATCTCCCTAGGTGAAGCTGAGAAGATTTTGAGGAATAGGAAGTTTTGAGTGTGAAACCTCCAGCACCAGGGAGATAGAGAGGTCTGCTATTTTCTTTGGAAAATTGAAACTGTTGTATATTAGTTCTAAGATGTACAGCGTTTAGAATCTTGTACAAGGGAGGTGATGCTTATTTCCATGGATGGTAACATGGTTCATGAGCAAGGCTCAAATATCAGTATTAGGAAGCGTACCCCCCAAGGAAAGAAATAGACGTGTATTACAATATGTTGGATGCGTATGTTTAAATTTTGTATTTTATTTCCATCATTAATATAAATACTCTTATTTATTATATTTGTTTTTTAACATGATAAATATATAATTTTAGAGATGTGTTTAAATTTTTTGTAATTTTTACATTTGTATGTATTTTTAAACTTTTATTATTTAGCTATGAAATCCATTTACCCAAATAGTGTAACTATTTATCCACTATACAAACAAACAAACAATTTAGTTTTTATGTTGGGTTTGAATACATAAGTTTTGTATTGTTAAAATTACTGAGTATGGATTTAATTAGTAGAATTTATTAATGAGAAACAAAAACATTTGAAATAAAAAATCAAAGGATGAAGAATGAGAATAATTTAAATAATATTTTTTCTTTATAATCAGAGAAAGACCAAATTCAAGAGTTGGGATGTTTTAATCAAGAAAAAATCTACAAGATTTAATGAGGAAATGTGAGTTAATACCTTGAATATAGGACTTAATAAGAGGGAATCGATGAATTTATTATAAGTATAGTTCAAATTACATATTTTTCCTATTATAAAAGAGGGATCAGTTAAACAGTAGGGTTATTTTAATCAAAAAAATTCTAGAATCTAAACCTCATTCATATTTTTAATAGTAGTATGGATAGTAGTTCAAATTACATGTTTTACGGATTATAATAAAGAGGGATCAAATTCAACAATAGGGGTATTTTAGTCAAGAAAAATTCTAAAATCTAGATCTCACTCACTTGAAATAGTAATATAGATATAGATTGGTTTCTCAAAATTTTTAAAAATTGATTGGCTCCAAGAAACAACTTGCCCGGATCATTAATTTATCATGGGAAATATTTGATTAAATTATAAATACATATCTTTGAATAAAAATATCAGTTGTAAAAACTTAAATCCTAGTCACTTGTATTAAAACCAAGAAAAACGTCTAACCATAATTTTTCATAGATAATATGCATGATATTTTATTTAATGTTGTCATGGGTTAATGGGCTGACCCAATAGTTGGATAATTTGAACTATGATCTATAGCCTTTTTAGTTTTACGAATGATCATTTTTTATGGGGCTACAATAGGGTATAGCCCATTCCCATTTGGGATGACAATTTTCTCCATCCCTGCTGGTTACTCCATCTTCGGCAGGATTGGAGAATCATTTCATACCCAATTGCAATCGGGGGAGACTGGATATGCTCCTCATAGAGCGCGCCTCACAGTGACCTCATAGACACATCCCACCATGCATTGGGACATCTCCCGTACTTATATGTTATTATTCATGGGAGATGTTCCCTATGCATGATGGAATGTGCTTGTGAGGTCAGTGTGTGGCGTGCTCTATGAGGAGCAGATCCCAATTCCATTATGGGGATTGGGATGAGGAATCATGCCTCTTAGTAGGTACATAAAAGGGTTCGACTATAATATGGAAAAACTATGATATAGAGTGCAGCTCACATTGACCTCACACATCCCACCATGCATCAGGAACATCTCCCATATTTATATGTTATTATTCATGGGAGATGTTCCCTATGCATGGTGGGATGTGCCTATAAGGTCGGTGTGAGGCATGCTCTATAGGAGCAGATCCCAATTCAAATTGGGGACAGGGAGTGGGATGAGGAATCATGCCTCTTAGCAGGAACATAAAATCCAGTCTTTAACGTACATAGATTTTTCCTAGTGCAACGAATCGGCATACATAGATTTCCTTGTTCAAACTTATCTCTTATTGGCTTAAAAAAAACTTATCTATGTTAGGGAAATATATGATATGGAAAGAGTTTTGACCAATCAATCCACCCATGAATTTTGATAAATAATACTTGATTCGCTACCATGTTTATGATTCTAGTTTATTGGTCAGTTGTTTTTCGGATATCATATCTTTTCCATATCATAGTCGAACTCATTCAAGGAGTACCTTTTGAGATTTAAATTAAGGGACAAAAGCGTCCTCTCCATGTAGTTGAAACTATAAGCAAAACATGTAAACAAAGAGAGCTTTTTTTTCATCTTTCTCGTCTCCGACTACCGAAGCTTTTTGTCTCCATGAACTCAAGACTCTAGGATGTCTCCTTCTGGTTCAAGCATTATATCGATTTCTTAGTTTCCAACTTTCACTTCAGATCTTCTTTTGAAGTTTAAACTTATTTTTTTACATGTTTTTGTAATGAGGTGTGTGAGTAGGGAGGTAAGGCTATGTACGGGGGTCTCCTTGAAGGACAAAGGAAAGCCGGGAGCAGGAGGTAGGCTAAAGGATACGACGAATGAAATGATAGAATGACGATCGCGTTATGAGTTGGACCCCTATTAATAGGGAGAGATTCCGAGGTCTCGAAAGGAAGGAGCCAAAAGTGTTTGATTCCAATTAGGGAAGGGAATCTCGGATTCGGTGTCAGTTGTTTGGGAACATTGTTAGGGTTTCGCCACGTGTCTTATGAGATATCTCAAGGACAAGCTTTCCTTTTGGTTGAGGATTCTCATAATACACGCGTGCTACTTCCTTTCATGACCCTTTTAAACCTATGTGGCGTGGATGATGTCACTACTTATCTCGCGTATCCTCTTTAATCCTGCAAGGCGTCTCATCACGCACATTATTAGCGACACATGTGTTTCTTTTACTTGTTTCTGACCTGCAATGAACTTGTGCCCGTCGTAGTTGTACGATGGCTTTAAGCTCATCGCAAGTCCACGTGGGTCCTGAGCTCATTGCAGCTCATTTCATGTCATGAGTTCATCGCATGTCTACGCGGGTTCTGAGCTCATCACAAATGTGCGTGTGAATTATGAACTCATCACATGCATTCATGTTGTATTGGTTTAGAACCTTCTGTGCTCTAATGGTCTAGGTGATCATCATATACCTACAAGGTGTTCATTGGCTACTTCTTTCTACTCACTAGGGAGAGTTCTTTTTATGAGCCACTATATGATTTTCTTCTTTTTTTTTGGAGGTTCATTGGGGTCTATGGACTCATCTCTATCGAGGTGAGGGATGGAGATTGATTTTTCTCCCCAATGAGGATTGGGGTTAAGGATGAGGAATTAGTAAAAATTTGAGATTGGGAATGGGGAGTATCGTTGCCGCCCCATTGCCATTCCTATTTCCCATACCCATAACCCAAACCCTTGTAGCAATATGATTTGACCTGGGGTCTCTCTTGTAACTATTTAAAGACCTTACCAACTAAGGATACATCACAATTAACATAAGGGGAAATCCCCTAAACTATTCCTAAGTTTTAGGAAATGGACTTATACTACATACCCTTATTATTTGTAAAATCCCTTAAAGTATCCCTAGATTTTTTAACAATTGACGTCATCCTTAAAAATTATATTGAGGCTCAGTTTGAAAAGAGTACAAATACAAATATGTATAGCAAAGGGAAATTCTCTTAAACTACCCCTTAATATATTAATTAGGAAATGGACGAACTGTACCCCTACTATTTACATATTCCCTTAAAGTACCCTCAAGCTTTTTGATGGAAAAGACGAAATATCACATTTACCCCTAGGCTAAAACAAATGAAAAATAATGTGAAAAATTAAAATTCATATGAATTAGGAAATGACTGTCTTACCCTTTCGGTTTAAGTCACCTGAAAAGGTTAGACAACTTAGTTTGTCAAGTGAACAGTGTCACAACTCTCCGTCTTGTTGAAGCTCTCCGAACGCAGTGGTTGCTACGGCGTTTGGCGGTTCTGCGCCATTGAAAGGTGATGCTACTGCCTCAGGTTCCGAGGGTTGCACAAAGTACCTAGTGTCTTGTTGTTGCCTTCTCCTATTTTCCTTCTTTTTTACTGAGTTGTTTGTGGGGGAACAATCTCGAATGGATAATGGTGGCATTGACTGTCACATTCAGTGACTTTAATGTCTATAGAAAGAGGAAGGGTGTATTCCCAACAAAGGTCCCAACAATCGGCCCCAATACCTTTGCAATAGTACATTTGGAATCTTCTATAATTGTTGGGTGTGGTCAAGGATTAAAGTACCGGTATCGGGTATCGTATCAGACAACTTGGATATGAATATGCTTGGGAAACGCATGGATATGAACGAAAAATATGAAAATGCTTGAATATGCTAAGAAAATGCATACAAATTCAATAATTATATTCATAACTTTAAGTTTAATGTCAAAATAATTATAAATAATGTATAACTACATAGGGATTTTATATTTTAATGGTATATCTGAAAGAATATATTACTATTGATATAACAGAATGCATAGATATTATACAATTTTATTGATAATGCATCAATTTTTTTATTAAAATCCAAGGCACAAAACATATGCAACCATTATATTTGAATTATTATATCAATTATTTTTATTTTACTATTTTCAATTTTTAGCATCAACAAAAAAAATCAACTAAAAATTAATTTGCAAATGTTCAATAAATAATACTTTTATATTTGTAAACAATAAATATGTTTATATAAAATGTAAATAAAAATATCAATAATTTATAAAAATATATAATCTTAACTTAAAACATACCAAATCTATTAAAATTTTTAAGATGCATATCATATGAAAATTCATAAATTTTAATTACTAAAATAATTATTCCATTATTAATATTTTTATTTTTATGAATTTTTAAAATAAAAAATAAACTTTTATTTAAATGTGGATTAGTGTATTTGATAGATTCAATTTATATTATATTCTCAAATATTTTATCTTTGTAATTAATAAATGCATTGTTATTTAATGCAAATTAAAATATTAATTAATAATTTATAAAATAATTATTATAATTTGTCAAGTCTACACAAATAATTATAAGTATTAAAATAATTATTCCATTAATAATATTTTTATTTGTATAAATTTATTTAAATTAAAAATCATTCATATATATGTGGATTTGATAAATTATTTATTTTATTGGTTTATAAAATAATAATTTTGAATATTATTCTTTTTAATTTGTACTTGGAGTTATTGAATATATTATTTGTTCAAATTAAATATAAGAATTAATTTTAGTAAATGATAATTTATTTCACTTATTATATTGAAATAGAAGGTGACTTGATGGTTAGATCCTTGCGTTCCTAGATGCTAGGCAACCTGGGTTTCAGGGATCAAATCATGTTAAATCCCTTTTTCTAGTGAAGCACTTTTCTTTTAAACTCAAATTTGATACGCCTTTATATCAGTGCATATCGGCCAAAACTGTGTGATACGTATTGGTACGCATGACTAATACAGATACAGTGCCAATCGTGGTGTTTCTCGTATCCTCCCCTACCAATACCGATACGATACGCCTTGTATCGGGCATATCGTATTTGATATTTTAATCCTTGGGTGTGGTGGTTGGACCTTGTGTTGGGGGCTTCATCCCAACAATCATGTGCATGTGTATGGAAAAGACGCTCGTTCATGTGTTTATATTGTTGTTTAGGCTAGTTCTTTTGTATATAGGCACGTGTATTCGATATAAAGCCTGAATGGTTGGACCCATGTTTTAGCTGTTTTGAATAGGTGATTGGTGTATGCCTACCTTCTCAAAGATCCATAAATGGTTGTTTAGCACTCTCTTAGAGATCCTTAAATAGCTGCTACCCCATGTGTACAAACTAATTTAAATTTGTATAATAAGGGCAAGCAATATATAAGAGGTGATAAAAATGGGCTTGCATACTATGCTTATGTTTTAGCATGTTTATCTCTATGTTTATCACCCTACACAATAATTACACAGTGGGGTTATAACCTATGTTAATGTTAAGTGTTAAGCTTGGGGTTAGACACCATGTGTTTTAGCATGTTTATCTATATGATTATCACCCAACACATTAATTACACAGTGGGGTTATGTTTAATTACACCATGTTTATGTCTATGTTTTAGCATGTTTATCTCTGTCTTAACCTTTTATGTTTATGTTAAGCATGTTTATCTATATGTTGATGTTAAGCTTGTTTAATGGCATGGTTATCAACACTTACACAGTGGGGATATACCCTATATTTATGTTAATCATGTTTAGCTCTATGTTAATGTTAAGCTTGTTTAGTGGTATGACTATCAACACTTACACAGTGGAGTTATACCCTATGTTTATGTTAATCATGTTTAGCTTTATGTTGATGTTAAGCTTGTTTAATGGTATGATTATCAAGACATTGTTGTTAGGGTGTATATGGCTTAGGGGTCCCCTAAACCATATTATTTGACTTCGGGTGTATTCAAGACAAACATACTAAAATGATGAGATGCCCCATAGGGGGTTCGTTAAACCATATTATTTGAGATAGACACACTTATGTAGGTGAAATTCTACATAGGTGTTCATGCATAGGGGGTTCCATATTCATGCATTTCATGTAGGTGAAATCCTGATTCATTTAGGTGCACCCCATTGTGTAATTAATCCTGATTCATTTAAGCTTGTTTAGTGGTATAATTATCAAGACATTGTTGTTAGAGTGCATATGGTTTAAGGGACCCCTAAAACCTATTATTTGACTTGGGGTGTATATAGGATTTTTTTAGTTAGGGAAAACAAATTATATGTTTGATTTTTTAACTGGGTCCCCTAAACCATATTATTTAACTAGGGGTGCAATTTGGGTGAGCCTAACCCGAGCCTTCCAAATTCTTGGTCTTTGGGATGGGTCTGGGCCCAAAAGATTGGGTTTTTAAAATTTTTGAGCTGGGCTCGGGCCTAGCCCTTAGGAATCCCAAACCTGACTCTCACCCAACCCAATCTTATCCCAACCCGAGCTTGTTCTGATTATATACATGTATATGTGCAGGGTGTGTATGGGACAGATACCCACTTTTTTTCTTTTGTTTGGGAAAGCAGATAATGTGTTTGATTTAGGGTGTATGTATGGTTGTTGGACTGCATTCATGTAAATGTATATATATTCTATTGCATAATTAATGTTGATATGGACTTGCATATGTCACATAACTCTTCTATTTCATTTAGTTGCACTCCATGTAAATTGTAATTAACCGTTGTCTAAACAAGTCATTATCCATGTTTGTGGTTTGGAATTGTGTTTTCATTTGTAGGGTATGGGTGGTGGCAAGTATATGTTTATTGAAAATTATGATGGAGAGTGGAGGACAAAGAATGGGAATCTGGAATATGTTAATGGCCATGTAGGGTATGTAGACAATGTTGATAGTGATAGAATTTGCTACCTTGACATTCTTGACGACTTTTGTGGATTAGCTGATATACCTACTAGCAGTATGGTAACCATTAAATACAAAATACCTGGTTGTGAGCTAAAAGAGATTATAGGACAGTTGAGTGGTGAAAGTTGTTGGCAATGTTTTTCATCCATGGGAGCTTGCGTTAGATTTTGTTCTATGTCACTTATGTAGAAGCCAAAAGTATTAATCCAATTCAAGGAGATGATAGAGATGAAGTAGAATTTGTTGATTTAGGTGATTATGGTGAGCAAGCTGATGAAACCGGATATGAGGTAGAGGGGGATGAATATAATGAAGAGGAAGATGATTATGTTGAAGATTATGTAGGAGAATATGATGATGAATTTTCACATGAAGGATCTAAAGATGAAGGAGAGGATGATGGTGGTGGTAATGAAGGCATTGGTAATGGGGTTGATGGTAATGTGAATGATCTGTTGTCTAATTATGAACCTGTCAGTGATTATGAGAGTCCAACAAGTTCATGTGATGGGAAGGTGAAAAAGAGGAATAGGAGGAATGATAATGAATTTGACTTTGAACATCTAAGATTCTAAGTAGGTATGGAGTATGTCAATGTTAAGGAATTCAAAGTTTCCTTTAGACAATATTGTGTGGTTAAAGACATTGAGATTATAAGAAACAAAATGAACAGAGTAGGTTCACTACAATTTGTGTTGGTGAGGGATGCAAATGGAGGATACATGTGTCTCTTAGTCATGATGGAGGTAGTTTTTTTTGTGAATACTCTTGAAGATAATCACACTTGGATTTCAACAAAAATGGAGGAATATTTGTGTGTGTGGATGCAGACATGTCAGTTCATGCACTTAGGGCTGAGATTAAAAAAGTGTTTGGAATAGAGGTATATTGGAAGAAAATTCATAGGGCCAAGTTAAAGGCCTTTGATAGGATTAGAGAGTGTTTGAATCAGTCATATACTAGGCTGCCTCAGTACAGTATTGTATTGTATAGTTTTTACTGATCGAAAAAAATAGTATTGTATAGTTTTGTTGGCTAGCAATCTGGGGTTAGTTGTAAAGTTACATGCCCCACTTGCTTCAAAAGGAGACTTAGTTGGGACCTTTAAAAGATTGTTCATTTGTCTAGGAGGAACAAAGAGGGGATTCTTGGGGCGTTATTGGTTTGGATGGCTGTCACATGAAGACTGGTTTCTTACAAAGAAAGTTGGCTAGGAAGATTATAGCATATTCTTCTATAGAAGTTGAGAACAAGGAAAATTGGTTATGGTTTCTCACAAAGCTAAGAGATGCCTTGGGTATCGATGACCCACATAAGTGGACTTTTATATTTGATAGGCAAAAGGTATATGCCATATTGCTATAACTCTAATCTCATCTATATCATTGAACCACATGTTATTGTATTGTATCAACTTATTATATAATTATTTCCATTGACTTGTTAATTTCCTTACTGTAGATGCTTTTCACTAAACATAGYGGTAGGTGTTTTTTGATATATGCCTAGTACTAAAAGTAGTAGTTGATGTTTACTAATATATACATAGTACTAATAGTTGTTGGTGTTTTCTAACAGGGGATAGTTGATGGTGTCCATACATGCATGCCTGGAGCTAACCATAGGTTCTGCCTAAGGAACTTATACGACAATTTTAAGAAGATATTGAAAGGCAAGTCACTGAAAGATGTTGTTTGGGTTTCTGGTAGGGCTTACACACAGGTTGTGAAGAGTTTGTCACAGGATGGTTATGACTGGCTTCGCAGAGTCCTTTAGGAAACATGGTCTAGGCATGCTTTTGATCCAATAGTTAAGTCAGATGGCTTTAACCAATAATTGGACTGAATCGTTTAACTCATGGATTGGGGAGGCCAGGGCAAAGCCAATTGTTTAGATGTTGGAAGACATTCGTAAGAGATGGATGGAGAAGATTACTGAAAGCGTGATAAAGTCAACACCTTCAATGGTGATGTGCTGCCAAGGGTATAGAGTGTCATTGACAGAAGAAGAAAAGAAGCTAGGTAATACACATTTACATGTTTTTTTCTAACATTTTGTCTATTTTGAATGGTCAATGCATATTATTCTAAGCATGGTTACCTATGCATGCTAGGAATGTGAGGGTTATTGGCCACATGAGTATTAAAATTTAGGCAGTGATCTAGTTGACCATGTGACTAGAATGGATGCCAAAACATGCACATATAGAGTATGCGATGTGGCATCCCATGTAAACATGCACTAGCTATGTTGACATTCACCAGGGGCATACCCAAGGACTTTTGTGATAGGGAATTCCATCGATAGACTTACAAAAATGTGTATAGAAACTTTGTGCATGCTATCTCTGTTAGACAGTTATGCCCTTAGTTTCAATCCGATTGATGTATCTTCTGACATTTATTGTTAATGAATAAATTACATAATTGATTCATGTCATTGTGGTGTATTTATGTGTAATACCGTTAAATCGGAGACTTATGAGACTCGTGTTAATTTAGAATCTTTACAGTCGTTGGATAGATCTAGGGAGATTTAACCTGCCAAGGGTAACACTGATGTGCCGCCAAGTTGGTTGGGGTGGCTTGTCTCAGCTGCCAAGGTGAGACTTGAGGTACATGTAGTGTGGGTTTTCTTGAAACCCTGAACCGGACCAAATTTCAGTATTGCCTTAGACCTTGGAGATAGATGGGCAAAACTAGAATGTTACACTTGACCCTTAGACTCAATTATGTTACTACGCTAGGTGTCGGATTGGGTTGCCTTTGATATGCTAATCAGTGAGATCCTTAGGAGGGGTCAAAACCTAGGTATGTTGGGACAGTCCAAGAATTCACCTGAGTAGGTGATCATAGTGACAGGATCAGCCCCTTTGTCAGACAAAGTGAATGATCGGGGAATGCACTCTCTCTGATGGAAACCTAAACTGCCAGCAGTTGATTTCAAACGCTGATATTTGTTTTGCAAAATATATTTCTATAGAGATATACATACATACATACATATATATATATATATATATATATATATATATATATATATATATATTATGGTTTCAAAATGTTTGCAAAAGATTTTAATTCCTGGGGTACATGTGATTAGAGAGTCACCACTGTTCCTTGCAGCTGAGGGAGAGGTCCTCTCTTATCAGGCAGTGCTTGATCATTATGGGCTGAGAGGTTAAGTGTAAGACCATTGAGGGTAATACCTGATGGGCTAATCTTGCATCT
>NW_010729119.1:3899722-3919719 GCF_000365185.1 Nelumbo nucifera | reverse complement strand
GTTCAGATCTGGTTCAGTTTATGGTTCAGAATTGATCCTTGAAAATATGATTTTCTAAATGGGGAATACGATTCCCAGTTGAAGGGAGAGAAAAATTTTTGAAATTCGCCCCTTATTCCGCAATCTTTTGGGCGTCCATAGGATGGATCTCTCATCCCTTCACCCATGCTATACAAAGAGAGCCAACTGGGCAGCAGGTTAAGGGGTAAGTGAGCACATAAGCTTAATGGGCTTGAAGCCCAATTCGAACTGGGCTTAAATTAGTTAATTAAAAGGAGGCAAGATCTAGTGTATAATCCAATTAGGATTAGATGAAAGGATAAGATAAGTCTTATCCATTTAAGAGTACATATCCAAATATCAAATTTGGATCAAGAAACTCTCTCCTAATTAGATTAGGAGGCTGATCCAAAGAAGACTATAAATAGGGGGTGAATTCCTTAGTTTTAACACACAACAACCTGTAGAATTCTCTCCTATTCTTGCCATCCCTACCCAGTTCGATCTCCTCTTGTGAAATTGATCAAGAAAGGTTCTTGATATTTCTTTTTGGTTGAAGAAACAATCTGAAGTCATGCTCACCAGCCTCTGCTCGATTCTTGCTGAAGAATCCTGGTTCTTTCTGAAGAGCCATCCTACTGATCCTGATTCATCACACACTGTGTCATCTTCAGTGGAAACGGGTTTTGGTCTTTTCCTTGGGTGTGAATACTTTCATTGGGAGTTATTGTTACTTCATATCAGGTATATCCCTATCCTCCCTTTGGGTTTCAGATTTGGTCCTATTTTGGTTTGAAGAATGATCATTGAAAATGTAGTTTTCTAAAATAGGGAATGTGATTCCCAGATGGGAAGGAGAGAAATTTTTGAAAATTTGCCCAACCTTCTTGTAGGGTTCAACCATCCATATGATGGATCTCTCATCCCTTTAGTAGTATCAAAGCAATGGTTCAAGTCTTGAACCGAATTAAATCAGATTTGGATATGCACAAATGGGCAGTAGGCATCCTACCCGATTTGCACAATAGTGATTTTTCCTGGGAAATCGGTTCCTAGTTTTGGGCGAATGATCTGAAAATAAATCTTTATTATTCTGTTATATATTTAGAATTGTTCTACTTATATTTCTTGAATTTTGGGTTGTTCGTATGAAGGAGATCAAAATCTTTCTGTGGCGCAAGAAATCTGCGCATCTGCGTTTTTTTTTTCTATTCATTCTTGGTCTGTAATTAATTTTATTTTATTTTTTAATTTTATACAGAATGTATAGGAATTCGATTATGATGTAATATTAATAGAAAAATTAGGTTTTC
This sequence comes from Nelumbo nucifera, assembly GCF_000365185.1. The sequence continues at coordinate 3,918,406 of NW_010729119.1, read as the reverse complement.
TATTTTATTTCATTGAAGACGAAGCTGGAAGAGCGAAGGAGAAAATTTTGCAGATTTGGGTTCGGCAATATGCGATTTACAGTTTTGGAAACTGCAAACTGTAACTAACTTTTGTTTTGCAGGGTTGCTGCCTTACGAACAATCCTCTTGCTGTTGTTTACTGATTCTTGATTGTCATGTATCAGTTTCTTTATTTTCAGATCATGTTTCTTGAATTGGATCTTGAATTAAACATCAAACCCTAGACCCATTCGTACCAGATTGGACCAAACTAGTTGGACTGAATCTGTGGTTTGATGGGGCTGTTCTCAACCCTAAAATTTCCTTCATGGGCCGAGGATTTGATGGTTAATTGCAAAATGCAATTCGGCTCACATCTGTAAAACCCAGTTTTGATTTGTTAAAACTGCTTTAGCCCAATACAACATAAATGCTATATGGGTTGAACTGCTCTTTGCAGTTCAACCCATATACCTAGATAATATTATTTGATAATATTATGGGCTTAAATAGATTGAAAAGGTTTTTAAATTTTGATTATGGGTTTACAGTTATTGAATTGATTGGATCAATTATGGATTTCATGCATGTGATGTATGTGATGTGATGTGCTGCATACATGGGCCATAAATGCTTGGCCCATGTTAATTCAATAATGGCTCTTTTGGACACTATAGATGAATGCACATCTTTGCCATGGTGCCCTTAAGATCATTGAATGATCTCCCTTTCACAGTGGGGCCCACTTCAGTTTCTCCCCAGGAGGAACACTTTGGAACCTTAGCCTTTTTGGGCCCACTTTGAATTTAGCTTTATGAAAGTTTGTGGGAGCCACTTTGGTTGGACCTAAATCAGATCTAGGGGGTTTTCGTTCCCTCCATTAAATATAAGTGCATGTGATAGGGAATTTCATATGATGAATTCTCTAAAGGCCTTCCATCATTAGTATGAAGGTTGACTGTATTGGTGGGTGGAGATGCACCATAAAATTGGGCTATTTATCTACTAATGCAGTTGGTTGGATTGCTTCATGAGATGATAGGGGCGTCAAAGACCAATGTGGGAGGGGCCTATCCTAAAATGAAAGACTCTCTCACGGTATCTTGGTCTTCACGAACATGATGGGCGTGCACTTACTGGACAGAAAGGTTTAACCTAAAATGGTTATGAACCTTGTCTGACAGAGGCCAAAGGGAAAGCTCATAAGATGAGTGGATGAGATCCTTCACAAAAGGTGGTGGGGTTTTGCAGTTAAAATAGTTTGCTCCATGCACCCCAAATGGTTTCCCACATTTCCAGAGACAACTGTCTCCGTCATTGAGATTGGAGGGAATCTCAAAGATGCCCAAAATGGAAATGAAACATAGATTAAAATCCCTTTCTATGTAACGACATGAATCAATTAGGTTGTGGACTTATAAATCTGCTTTGCCTTTACTAGAAATGGCAAACGGAAACTTCACGAAGTTGTTGGATGATAACAAACTCAAGGGCCCTAATTATGCTGACAGGTTTCAAAACCTTATGCTGGTTCTGACGTCCAAGAAATTGGACAAAGTTGCTAAAAACCCTACTCCGGATTGTCCGAGTGACAGGGCTTTTAAGGCCCGAAGAAGAGAGTATCAAGAATGGGAAGAGAAAAATTCTCTTGCCTGGTGTTATATTATAGCCTCTTTAGACAATCCAATACAATAACAATTCGATAAGATTGAAGTGTCCAAAGATATATTGGATAGTCTAAAGACTATGTACGAAGAACAGAATCGTTCTATTCAACAAAAGGTCTTATAATTGTTTATGACGGCATAGATGATCGAGAACCAACAAGTTCATGACCATTGTCTAAAGATGATGGGTTATAACAATGAACTGGAGGCTCTCGGGTCAAGGCTAGATCATGACACCAAAATTGATGTTGTTCGCAATTCCTTACCTCTGTCCTTCAATCAGTTTATCATGAATTACAACATGAATAAGCTAAATGTTAGCCTTCTGGAATTCAACAATTTGTTGTAAAGGGCTGAAGAACTGATTAAGAAGGATAAGCCAATAGCCATGCTTGTTGAAGGTGGCAAATCGGGCAAGAAAAAGCAGAAGGCTAAAAGGAAGGCTCATAAGAAGGGTAGCAAGTCCAAAAAGCAGAAGAAAGACAAGACATTGGATGCTTGTCACTTCTACAAGCAGACTGACCACTGGAAGAGGAATTGTCCTCAATACCTGGAGACTAATAAACAAGGTATGTTCGATTCTTTCATCATAGAGACCAAATTGTTGCTCACTTCTACTTCCTGGTGTATTGACTCCGGGGGTTTGACTCATGCATGTAACTCACTGCAAGGGTTCAAGATAAGCAGAAGACTGAGTGATGAATGAGTGATATCTTACTTGGGGACTTCTACAATTGTTGCAGCTACGACCATAGCCATTGTTGAATTAATTTTCAGAGAAGGGATTATTGTACTGAAAGATTGTCTTTTCGTACCTAATTTAAGAAGAAATTTGATTTCTATCTCAAAATTGTGCATGGATGGTTATTTTATTTTGTTTAGTAATGTGATTACTATTAAACGGAATAACAAATTCCTAGCATATGAGGAACTTGAGAATGGTCTCTATGTTCTTCATCCCTCTTTGGAAACCAACATTACTGAAACTACGTCGGAAATAATCCCCAAGAAAAGAAACTGTGATACATTTAGTCACGCGTGTCTATGGCATTACCGAGTTGGCCACATTAACATAGATCGTATCACAAGGTTGGTAAAGGATGGTCCTTTGGATTTTCTAACCGTAGAAGATCTTCCAACCTGTGAACCTTGCCTTCAGGGTAAGATAATGAAGCGACCATTTAATGGTAAGCCTGAAAGATCTACAGGCACACTTGAACTGATACATACTGATGTATGTGGTCCCTTGAATGTTATGACACAAAATCAGCACATTTATTTCTTAACATTTACCGATGATTATTCTCGGTATGGTTACGTGTACCTAATGAGACATAAGTCTGAATCCTTTGAAAAGTTTAAGGAGTTCAGACAAGAATTCGAGAAACAATTAGGGAGAGAAATTAAAGCCCTTCGATCAGATCGAGGTAGTGAGTATCTCTCTAACGAATTCAGGACTACTTAAAGGACAATGGGATAGTATCATAATTAGCCCTTCCCGCTACACCATAGTTAAACGATGTGTCGGAGAGGAGGAACCGGACCCTATTAGATATGGTCCGGTCACTTCTCGTCCACTCAGAATTACCTACATCCTTTTGGGGATACGCATTGGAGACTGCGATTTACGTGATGAATTGGGTTCCAACCAAATCCGTTCCAAAGACTCCCTATGAGCTTTAGACCAGTAAGAAATCAAGTGTGAGACACTTGAAAATTTGGGGTTGTCCAACACATGTTAAAAGAACTAGTGCTGACAAATTGGAATCTAAGACTAGTCGTTGCCTATTTGTAGGTTACCCCAAAGGCTCTGTAGGTTACCTATTCTATGATCCGAAAGAACAAAAGGTGTTTTGTAGTCGAAATGCCTATTTTTCAGAAGAAAATTACATCTTGGAGAATCTTCAGCAAGAAATTTTTCTTGATGAGGAGAGCCCAGGAGTAGTGGAAGATGTCCTACAAGCTCTAGATACTCAACCTAGAAGATCTACCTGAGTATCCAGGCCTCCAGTTCATTATGGCCATGACCAAGAAAGTTGACAAGTGACGAGGATCCCACGACTTATGCGGAAGCTATGTTGGACATAGATTCCCTGAAGTGGGTAGATGCCATGATAGCCGAGATAGACTCGTTGGAGACCAACGAGGTCAGGACTCTTGTGGATCCACCCTCTGGGGTGAAAGCAATTGCTTGCAAATGGATTTATAAGAGAAAGAAGGGCCTAGATGGTAACATTGAGACCTATATAGCTCATCTTGTGGCGAAAGGGTACACTCAGAAAGAAGGAATCGACTATGAGGAGACCTTTTCGCTGGTGGCTTTGTTAAAGTCTATTAGGATCTTGCTAGCTATAGTAGCATACCATTTACTACGAGATTTGGCAAATGGATGTCAAAACCGCGTTCCTGAATGGAGATCTTACTGAAGAAATCTATATGCAACAACCGCAAAGATTCATTGCTATTGGTCAGGAACACATGGTATGCAAACTTAACCGATCCATATATGGACTGAAGTAGGCTTCTTGGAGTTGGAACATCCGATTTGACTCTACTGTCAAACAGTTTGACTTTGAGCAAATTCCAGATGAACCCTGTATTTACAAGAAGACCGGTGGGGATAAGGTTACGTTCTTGGTTTTGTATGTAGATGACATTTTACTCATTAGGAATGATGTAGGAATGTTAACTACGGTGAAAGTATGGCTTTCACAACAATTCTCCATGAAAGATCTTGGAGAAGCCACCCATATCTTGGGACTTCGTCTCTATAGAGATAGATCAAAGAGGATAATAGGATTATCCCAATCTACTTACAATGACAAAATAATCAAGAGATACAGTATGAAGAACTCTAAGAAAGAAAATGTTCCTTTTAGGTACGGAGTCACTCTCTCCAAGGGTATGTCACCCAAGACTTTTGAGGAGATTGAGGGAATGAAGGAGATTCCCTATGCCTCAGCCATAGGGAACATCATGTATGCTATGCTGTGCACTCGTCCTGACATTGCTCAGGTAGTGAGTGTGGTAAGTAGATACCAGTCTAACCCAAGACAGGAACACTAGACAATTGTGAAAACATATTGAGATACCTTCGAAGGATAAAAAGAGTTTTGTTTGATATTCAATGGTAGTTCACTATAGACCATTGAGTATACTGATACCGACTGGCAGTTAGATCCAGATGGTAGAATGTCTACATTTGGTTACATCTTTATGATGGGGTCTTGTGTAGTAAGAATAGCAGATTCCACAACCCAAGTCAAGCACATTGCCGTAAGTGAGGCTACCTAATAAATGAAGGTGTTCATTTTAGAATTTGGAATTCAACACATCACCCATTCCACTATTGTGTGACAACACTGGATCTACGGGAGATTGATGTTAAAAGGTAGCATCAGCGGAGAATGTGGCAGGCCCATTGACTAAGCCACTGACACAGAAAGTGTTTGAGAAACATGTGGAAAGTATGGGACTCCGGCTTATACCCGATTGGACCTAAGTGCAAGTGGGAGTTGTTAGACAGTTATGCCCTTAGCTCCAATCAGATTGATGTATCTTTTGACATTTATTGTAAATGAATAAAGTACATAATTGATTCATGTCATTGTGGTGTGTTTATGTGTAATACCCTTAAACTGGACACTTATGGGACTCGTGTTAGTTTAGAATCTTCACAGTTATTGGATAGATCTGGGAGATTTATCCTACCAAGGCTGACACTGATGTGTCGCCAAGTTGGTTGGGGTGGCTTATCTCAGCTGCCAGGGTGAGACATGAGGTACTTGCTGTGTGGGTTTTCTTGAAACCCTGAACCAAACCAAATTCTAGTATTGCCCTGGACCTTGGATATATATGGACAAAACTGGAATGTTTCACCTGACCCCTAGACTCGATTATGGTACTATACTAGGTGTCGAATTGGACTGTCTTTGATATGCCAATCAGTGAGATCCTTAGAGGGGGTCAAAACCTGGGTATGTTGGGATAATCCGAGAATTCACCTGAGTGGGTGATCATAGTGATAGAATCAACCCCTTTGTTGGACAAAGTGAATGATCAGGGAATGCACTCTCTCTAATGGAAACCTAAACTGTCGGCAATTGATTTCAAACGTTGAGATTTGTTTGCAAAATATATTTCTATAGAGAGCGCAACACTATTCCTTGTAGAGAGTGCAACACTATTCCTTGTAGCCGAGGGAGAGGTCCTCTCTTGTCGGGTAGTGTTTGATCATTATGGGCTAAGAGGCTAAGTGTAAGACCATTAAGGGTAATACCTAATGGGCTAATCTTGCATCTGCCCACAATTCTTGGGTTTTAATAAGGTGGCTGGACTCAAGGACCATTTAGTGTAAATGTTGAGCCCATTAAGAAACCATGGTGATGGACTCAAGGGTTCACTGTCTCCTATAGTGAATTTGGCCAGGCCTTGTACAAATGTTGGGCTGAACCCATGTGGCTGATGTGTAGATCAATGTTTGGGTCCCACACTATACAAAGAGAGCCAATTTGGTAGCAGATTAAGGGGTAAGTTAGCACATAAGCTTAATGGGCTTGAAGCCCAATTCGAATTGGGCTTAAATTAGTTAATTAAAAGGAGGCATGATCTAATTTATAATCTGATTAGGATTAGCTGAAATGATAAGATTAGTCTTATCCATTTAAGAGTCCAGGTCCAAATATCAGATTTGGATCAAGAAACTCTCTCCTAATTAAATTAGGAGGTTGATCCAAAGAAAAATATAAATAGGGGGCGAATTCCTCAGTTTTAACACACAACAACCTGTAGAATTCTCTCATATTCTTTCCATCCCTACCCAGTTCGATCTCCTCTTGTGGAATTGATAAAAAAAAGTTCTTGATATTGTTTCTTGGTTGAAGAAACAATATAAAGTCGTGCTCACCAACCCCTTTTCGATTCTTGTTGAAGAATCCTAATTCTTACTGAAGAGCCATCCTACTAATCCTGATTCATTACACACTGTGTCATCTTCAGTGGAAGCGGGTTTTGGTCTTCTCCTTGGGCATGAACACCTTCATTGGGAGTTACTTCTACTTCGTATCAGGTATATCCCTCTCCTCCCTTTTGATTTCAGATCTGGTCTGGTTTTGATTTCAAGAATGATCATTGAAAATACAGTTTTCTAAAATAGGGAATGTGATTCTCAGATGGGAGAGAGAAATTTTTGAAAATTTTCCCAATCTTCCTGCAGAGTTCGGCCATCCATATGATGGATTTCTCATCCTTTCAATCTCAGGTGAGAAGTATTGGCCACAAGTAGATTGTCACCAAATTAGACCTCCATTAGTGAAGAGAAGACCTGGTCGACCTCCGATGAATAGGAGAAGGGAAGAGGGTGAATCAAGCCCATCATCATGTGCCCCATCCAAAATAGGACAATGAATTGCTCATTGTTCATTGGGTATTCTCATAACAGAAGGAATTAGTGTGCTCCCCTTACCCATACTTCAACAACTATAGGAGCAGAGGTGAGTTTGTTCAATTACTAATTAGTAACCATGTGAATTTCTTGTATTATAGGGAATTGAGATTTAACTGAATTGATGTATAATGCAGTGGCCTGTACCTGGTCAAACTCAACCAGCCACATTCGCAAGGCAAAAGGTATTATCTCCAAGGAGGTGGGGGAAGGGGGGATGCATCTCACAGTCATGTCAATAGCACACATGAAGTAAGGCCTTCATCTAGGGCTACCTATGTTAGTTTTGGGGTTGAGTCCAAAGGTAGTTCTGGTTCTAAAGGTAGGGCTGCAATTCCAATGATGGGGAAGCAAGTGGAGGGAGGCATCCCATTCAAGTCCCTCCATGCAATCAGTTCATTGCAGCCCCACTCAATCAAAATCCATGTCCAGCTTTCATCTACAATGGCTCATCCATGCAATCATTCCACTCCAGTCCCAGCCCCTTAGACAAGGGTTCCTTCATGCAGTCAGTTCACTCCAGCCCTAATCAATCAAAATCCAGTCACACCCCCATCTACAAGGGTTGTTGGCTTATCCTCTAGTTCAGCATATGTAAGTCAACCATTGCCTATTTGTTATTTTTTTCCTTTTTTTTTAATTTATATACTCCATGTGATACAATGTGGTAAGATGTTTAAATTATGTGCAGGTTCAAGAGCAATGTAGCCAGAAGCTTAGATACTCCCAATCCTGAGAAAACTCCTCTCAGGATTTGAATTGTTTTTCTTAACAAATTTATACACTATCTAGAACTCTGTACATTCCGTGTTTTCTAAGGGACATGTCCCACAGTTATTTTGGACTATCCAATGAACTCTTTACATTGTCTTTTTTGTATATTTTGTATAGCTGTTAGTTCCATGTATAGCAGCTATAGTGATACCCATGGTCACCAATTCAGCATCTTTTTTGCTTCAGAATATCTGATACCCACATGTATATCACAGTAGTAGCAGCAAATCATTTTTTTTTTGTTTCTTTTTTGTGAACGAACAGCTGATTACACATTGTATCTCAAGTATACTTAAACTCATGGTTGATAGTCACAATTATATCATCATTTTGACACAGCCATGTTTACTTTTTTTGCTCACCTGTGCTTTGTGTGAATGAACATATGTGAATCTTATATTATGAAACCCCTATTTTATGAGAATCCTAGATTAGTTTAGGAGAATTTTGATTGCAAAAGCAGGTTAGAATGAATTACTACAGCAATTTATATCAGATGAACCAATTATGCACCATGCCTTTATAGCATAAAGAGGAACCTCTACATACTTGGCATTTGATGAGCTTTAATTATTCAATTTATAATATTTGTCTATTTTTCTCTATATTTAGTGTTTAATTAATATAAGTTTTAGGTGCCCCCTCCATTGCAGTACATTTAAGGGTTAGAAAAATAATATATATGTAACACACATAGCTACACCTAACCCAGTCCCTTGACATTACTAAGTAATAGTCTTATTTCTTTTCCATATTGTTGTAGGTGTTATGATATTGTTGGTTTTGGATATTTCGGTGATGAATTATGCAAATTTTTCTCTTATTAGATTAATACATGAAACTATACTTCTTTCACTCAATGAAGAAATTATGTTCACCATAAACCTTTAGGTGTGCACAACTTGTGATAGTTATTCACAATGAATTATTCACAAAACTTCTTCAAAGTAATAGTGATATTGAAAAAAAAAATGTGTGCATATTAACCATTGTCTTGATCCACTAGGGTTGGAATTGGTATGAATTAGGTTGGATTGGTTTATGTATTTTCATTTCACTCAGTTATGGTAAAATTTACCAACTTCTGGGCCTTCAAAATTGAATTCATTGAATTGATCATGACTTACTTGAGTAATTTTTATTGAATTGATTGAATATATTTGGGTTTATGTTTGCAACTTAGGCTCCATTTGGAAGGAGTACAAATACAAATATGTAGAGCACAAAACCTTATATTTTGTATTATTTTTTCTGAATTTGTACTGTATATATTTGTATTTGTACTCCTTCTAGGCTCAGTTTGAAAGGAGTATAAATAAAAATATGTAGAGTGCAAAACCTTACATTTTGTATCACTTTGTATGTATTTATACTGTACATATATTTGCATTTGTACTCTTTCCAAACTGAGCCTTAATATCTTCTTCAAATGTAATGACCTAAGTAATGGGGATCAGTCACTATAACACAATATTCATGCCAACTTAGTATCCCAAATGATGGGGATCAGTCACTATAACACAATATTCATACCAACTATTAGACATACAGATGGTAGTTCAGGTCAAACAGTAAGGAACTTAAACCAGATCCCATGGAATTAAACATCTTTGACGTACAAATGTTTAATACGACTTAGCAATTTATCACACAATTCAGACACTCTATCTAAACTCTCTTTCTCGGATCGAACTACTAATTCAACTTCAAATAAAAGTCTCTTAAGAAGATGACTTCACATGGCTTGAAGAAGGTCCAGGACTAGAACCATCCCCTTTGATGGTTGATGAGGGGTAATTTGGCACGACCTAGTAAGTAAAGGTCACGTGGACGTGATCTGTCCGTAGGATGACAACTCAGCAAGAGGAGCCTAGTCAGCAGTTTTCAGAGCTCGGGTGTTTGGTCAACTTGGCATAGAGTCACCTTGGTATAGAGGCACCTCGGAACCTAAGCTAGTTCGGGGCCCAGGAACCGGAGTGACACGTAATCGATTCCAGAAGCTTCGTAGCGGACTCCGAGCCTCCCGGGATCACGCCACGGCCTTATCCTCTCCCTGCCCGGATCGGGCAGTAACGATAGACTTCATTGGCTGATACGTTACTCCCCGTTTAAAGCGGAAATGGATCTCATCTACTCAGGCTGAAGATCCTGAAATCGTTTTGATGTAGCGCAATCCGGTCACTCCTAGCTGGCACTTACATGGCTCCTGAAAGATACCTGAGATGGAGAAGAAGAAGAATCCCTGGGGGCTTGCCCGGCGGGAACACTCCGATGCTTAAGTTAGTACTTTGTAGGAGAAGCAGGGAGAAGATGAAGGCTAAGAGTGCAGATAGCGCGAGTGTAGAAGATGATAATGATCATACCTGTCCTCCTTGATACTAAGCTCCTTATAACAGAAATCTGTTGCCTCTGGCCCCTTGGCTTCTGACAGGCCGGGTATAACCGCCACTGTCGTCCTGCCACAGCCGTTATTGGCAGGGCTGAGGTGGCACGCGCGGGGCCATCACTGCAGGGTACGTGCTTGTCGGGTGTAAGGCACCCTCTAAAGGTGACAGGCACGACGTTGTCTAACGAGGGACATGGATGCTGTCCCCATATTTGTCGGGTACGATGGTCAGGCAGGAGATCCTCCTTCGACATGCCGAGCTACCTTATGTCGGGCTATCTTGTAAGCGACGAGCTGCCTGTGGCAGATCCACCCCTGCCTCGAAGCGCCGAGGTGCTCCCTCCTTGGCAGGGGGGGAGAAGCTTGGGGCTCCTTGGGGGGGAGCCCGGGCTCTCCAAGCTAGGCGGGAGGCTAAGTTACCGAGGTATTAGTCCTCGGCGAGTTGCTTGACTTGCCGAGTTGCCAGTCCTCGACTCAGCGTGTCCTTCCCGTCGAGTCGAGATCATGCAGTCAGGTTGAGCTGTTCACCAAGCCAGGTTATGCGCACGTGTCCTTGGGCCACGGGGTCAGGCCAAATCGTCCTCCATCACATTTCGTGAGACCCACGGCAGTTCAACTATATAAGGGCATCAACCCCTCCAGGGCCTAGGTACGCGCGATTATTTACATTCAAGCTCTCTAGCATTCAAGCTTTTAGCTCGCAACCACAACAAGAATACTAACTTAAGCATTGGAGCGACCTCACCGGGTCATCCACCCCAGTCTCTCTGATCCCTGTTTTGTAGTTTGATCCACCTCGCCACGTGAGCAACGTCTAGGCAACCTTCTAGCTAGGAGCTTCCAGATTGCGCATCATCAATTGGCGCCGTCTGTGGGAACCGATCGAAAGGTCATCCCAATCCTAGTCACAATCTCAATCCCAATCTCAACCTCAATGGCATCTTCTAGCCACAACGGAAAGAGCAACATGAACGTCATCGGGGGGGCAAGAGCAACAAACAACCACTTCCCAGGGTTCCTCAGTGACCATCGGATAGTTCACCATCCACCTGACTGTCTCTGGGGTTCCATCATTGTCAGTGTCGCACACTACCCAACAGGTGAGTGTCCCGCTCCCCCAAGTGAGCGCCGCATTCTCGGAGCCTTCCGTGATTCCCCCTGGGGTCGGGCACTCCCAATTTAACGACCTCGTCCAGAGTGTCCAGATGATGCAGGTTCAAATAYAGTAGATCCACCAATTACAGTAGTTTCAACAGTACTATTTCTATCAACAGTACCAGCAGCAGTTCCCACCACTACAATCGAACCAGCCGACAAATCAACATCAAGGGCAGACTCAAAACCAGAATTAGCACCGGGCTTATCAGAACATCCGCCAGTCTCCTCCCCGCAGTGAGAGAACTTCGCAGGTACTAGTCCCTCCCTCGGGACGGACCCCACCATGGAGTATAGTAGGCAATCGGCATACTCCCCTGCTTCCCGAAGAGATAACTCGAAGGATAGGCCCGAACCCAGCCAGCTCAAGAGGCATAGTCTGCAGTTACCGTGTCAAGATAATGTAGATCATCAGCTCGGGGCCCGAGGCACAAGCTTGAGAGAAGACCCCTCGGTTCCTTGCGATAGCTAACACTGGACACGTGACGAAGAAGAAACGGCAAGAAGAACCTCTGAACCACCTCGCCCCACCATTCGGAGCAAGATCGAGATACCTAACAACACTGAGGCTGGCAGTACAAACGCTGCACCACCAAAGAAGCAACATCGACGACGTGGCAAGACTTGCCGTTCCTTAGCAAGGAACAATCCACCAGCGGTGACCATGGTCACTTTCATTGGGACCATGGTCACAACACGGAGAACCGCAGAAACCTCCACGACGAGATCGAAGAACTCATCCGTTGTGGGTACTTAAAGAAATACATTTTGCACGAGGAGAAAAGACAAGGGGACCGACAGGGAGATCGGAAGAAAGACGTCCCAGAGAGCAGCAGGTAGAACGAAAAGCCACCTCACCCACTACCAGAAGAAAGATCGATCTGCAGGGTGATCAATATGATCATTGGAGGATCCATTGTAGCAGGGTGGGCAAGAGCAACAGGAAAAACTTCAGTCTGAGATCTGGAACATGAGGCAGAGAACCCACCCAAGCGACCTCGGATCGAAGAACCCATTTATTTTACTAAGGACGATGCCCGTGGGATTCAGTATCCTCATGACGACGCCCTAGTCATAAAGATGATCACCAATGACTTTGAAATGAAGCGGATCTTGGTGGATCAAGCAGTTCAGCTGATATCCTCTTCAAAGGAGCCTTTGACAAGTTACAACTATAGCATAGCAATCTGAAACCAGCAGATGCCCCACTAGTAGGGTTCAGCGTAGAGAAAGTTAGGCCTATAGATCGGGTCACAGTACCAATGGAGGCAGGCACATGGCCGAATATTGTACGGTTCGAGCATACATTCTTGGTGGTCACGACTCCATCCCCCTACAACGCAATCATAGGTCGGCCTAATACACATGTTTTATGTGCGATAGTTTCAACTTACTATCTCACGATGAAATTTCCGATAGATTATGGAGTAGGGGTCTACTGGAGCAACTAGTAGACTACATCGAGGAGCGAGCTGCCCCGATGGAAGAGACAACCCACATACAGGTTTCTGAGACCGAATTGACCAAGACTCTCCAGATCGGTGTACTGATAAGCGAACCACTCTGAACACAGCTAGTAAGTTTCTTACTCAACAATTTAGATGTTTTCACCTGGTCTGCGGCAGAAATGCTCGGAATCGACCCTAGTGTGATAACTCATAAAGTTAATGTGGACCCTTTAGTCAGGCTAGTTAGACAAAGAAAATGCAGCCTAGCCCCGGAGCGGTGGAGGGTAGTCGATGAGGAGGTCGGGAAGCTCCTCACCTCAGACTTCGTTAGGGAGGTCCATTACCCGAGTTGGGTCACCAATCCCGTGCTTGTGAAGAAAGCCAATGGCAAGTGGCAGATGTGCGTCGACTACACTGGACTGAACAGAGCCTGCCCAGAATTGACTGCCTAGTAGACACGACCTCAGGGCATGAGTTGTTGAGTTTCATGGACGCTTACTCCGACTACAATCAAATTAGGATGGACACAGCTGACCAAGACAAAACTGCTTTTGTAACTGAACTCGGGCTGTATTGTTATAAAGTTATGCCCTTTGGTTTAAAAAATGCTGGAACGACTTTCCAACAACTTGTAAACAAAATTTTTGAACCTTTGATTGACAATAAAGTGGAATGTTATGTTGATGACATGGTCGTGAATACCCAATTTTCTAGATCTTTAATTGATGATTTAGATGTTGTTTTTCAAATTTTAAGGAATACAATATGAAGTTAAACCCAAATAAGTGTGTCGGGATCACGTCATGCAAGTTCCTCGGTTACATAGTGAACTGACGTGGCATCGAAGCAAACCCAGACAAAATCAAGGCTATCTTAGAAATGCGACCACCCCAGAAAATCAAGGAGGTACAACGACTAACTGGCCGAGTAGCTGCCCTAAACCGATTTATGTCTAAATCGGCAGGTCGGTGTCTCCCCTTTTTTCAAAGCAATTAAAAAGAATGAAACTTTTGAATGGACTAAAGAGTGTTGGCTCGCGTTTGATGAGCTGAAGAGGTACCTAGGCACTGCCCTAGTTTTAACCCGACCTGAGGAAGGAGATTAGTTGAAGTTGTACCTCTCCGCAAGTGACGAGGTGGTCAGCTCGGTACTAAATAGAGAGGTAGACCGGGTTTAACGATCTGTCTACTATATAAGTAAAGTGTTGCACGATGCAGAAACCAGATACCCCGACATCGAGAAGTTGGCTTACGCGCTAGTAGTAGCAGCTCGGAAATTACACACATACTTCCAAGCCCATACCATCGTCGTCCTTATTGATAAACCTATGAGGCACATCCTACTTAAGCCCGAGGTGTCAGGGAGATTGATGAAGTGGTCCATCGAGCTTAGCGAGTATGACATCTAGTTCGAGCCACGACCATCAATCAAAGCCCAAGTCTTGGCAGACTTCATAGCAGAATGCATGTTCAATACATTGGCCCCTGAACTGACTGAGACCGCTAACTCGTTGGAGGCGTCAACCAACGCGATACCAGTCCCGGTCAGAGTAGTACCGACCTGGGACGAGGAGCCTTGGATCCTCCACATAGACGACTCATCCAACCAGCAAGGAAGCGGTGCGGGGCTGATACTGTGTGGCCCAAGCGAGGTGAAGCTGGAGTACGCTCTCCAGTTCGGATTCGAGGCGTTGAACGAGGCGGAGTATGAAGCACTAGTTGTTGGGCTAAACTTAGCGAAAGAAATGGGAACAAAACATCTCATCGTGTGCAGTTGATTCTCAACTGGTGGTCAACCAAGCCAATGGAAACTACGAAGCATGTGACTCGACTATGGTGGCCTACTTAACCAAAGTCAGGGAGATCCACCAGGCTTTGGCTCTTATTTCATCAGGCAAATTCCAAGGTCTGAGAACGTTGAGGCCAATGCCTTATCACGACTAGCAAGTACCGGGGACAACACCATGCGAACTGTGTACATAGAGGACTTGCCTCGGCCCAGCATTCTCGAGGGGTAGAAGATATCGCTCCCATGTTGCAAGCGGAACTGAGCTGGATTAACCTGTTCGTTGATTTTCTGCTCCACGGGACCCTACCTGCAGAATGCAATGCAGCTCGAAGGGTAAAGCGTCAATCAGCCCGGTACGTTCTTTTAGATGGGCGACTGTACAAGAGATCCTTCACTCTCCCCTACCTACATTGCCTACGACCCTCAAAAGTTGAGTTCGTACTTCGCAATATCCATGAAGGATTTTGTGGAGGACACTTGGGGGGCAGAGCCCTCGTCCTAAAAGCATTAAGGCAGGGCTATTATTGGCCCACAATGAAGGCAAACTCACTCGAGCTTATCAAGAAATGTGACAGATGTCAAAGGCACAACAACATCCCCCATCAACTTGCTTCCGACTTGAAGTATCTTACTAGCCCATAGCCCTTCGTGTAATGGGGAATCGACATCCTTGGTCCTTTTCCGCCGGCAACCAAGTAGAGAAAATTCTTGGTCATGGCAGTGGACTACTTCACGAAGTGGGTGGAACCCAAACTGTTGGTAAGCATTACAGTCCGGAATGTGCATAATTTCTTTTGGAAAAGCATCATGTACCGTTTCGGACTGCCCAAAGTCTTGATTTTGRATAACGGGAAGCAATTCGAGGACATCAAATTCCAGAACTGGTGTGCCAAGATGGGGATTCAGAAAAAATTCACCTCAGTAGCGCATCCACAAGCAAACAGACAGGCCGAAGTGACGAACAGGGCTATCCTCCACGGAATGAAAGCTCGCCTCGCACGAGCTAAAGGGTTGTGGGCAAATGAGCTACTCAGTGTCCTTTGGGCCTACTGGACTACCATCAAGACCGCGATCGGTGAGACATCCTTCAACCTCACATATAGGATGGAAGTTGTGATCTTGGCAGAGATTGAAGTACCGACATTGCGGCTCGAAGCTTACAACGAAGAGACAAATGACTACGAGCTTATAACTAACTTGGACCTCGTCGAGGAGGTACACGATCTAGCCCACATTTGAACTACAACTTACCAACAACGAGTAGCTCGGTATTAAAACGCCCGGGTCAAGAAGCGACTACTCCGAGTCAGCGACTTGGTCCTTCATAAGGTAATGGTATGTAAGCCCGGCGTGGGTAAGCTCAGTCCGAATTGGGAAGGTCCTTATTGGGCGAGACAGGTGTTCGGAGAAGGAACCTATGAGCTTGAGACCATGGAAAGGAAACAGATACCTCGAGCTTGGAACATTGATAACCTAAGGAGATACTACCTGTAAACCTCAACGCAAGCAAAAACAACTAAGTCCATAGGATCACCGAGCTGATCCTATGGACAACGAACTAGAGAGAGGACCTTAAGTCACTCCCAGAAGCCTAAGGGCTATGGTGCCAAGCTGACAAGAGACCTCGGCACGATGTAAGACCCAGTCGCCTCTCCGGCATGGGCAAAGAAGTCCTAGTCGCCTCTTCGGCATAGGCAGCTTAAGACGCAGTCGCCTCTTTGGCATGGCCTCATTAAAACCCAGTCGCTTTGGCATGGGCAAGGCGAAGTAGCCCGGGCACAGACAGGTCGGGCATGTACCCTACAGTGTTTGTTCACCCCGGCATACAATAACGATTAGATTATTCCTATTCGAGTCGAGCTCGCTAGTTCGGGAGTAATCTATACATAGAAAAAGTTTGCTCCTATTTGGTTTAGCTCGCTAGCTCGGGAGTAATCTACACTTAAAAAAATTTTTTGCTTCTATTTGGTTTAGCTTGCCTGCTTGGGAGAAATCTACACTTGGAAATCTTTGCACATAGAGAGTTTTGCAAAATATTTGTATTCCATTGATAAAACACTTCGAGTACATAGTAACAAAAAAAAAGATTACAACTATTTAGCCGAGCTCAGAGGCTCGGGACATCAAATATTTACAAAGGGGGGTCCAAGAAAAGAGGCACCAATAAGTTTGGGGCTCATCATCCCCAATAGAGGCACCGGCGGGCAGATCAGTCTCCATGTGGTCCTCGGCGGCATCAGCTCCCTCTCCCTCTTCCGCTGTCTCATCATCAAGAAGGTCGTTGTCGCTCTCCTCCTCGGAGTCTGGGTCCTTAGCGGCTTCGATGACCATCTCCTTGGTGATCTTGAACGTTGTGATGGCACTAAGGTCGAGGTTGGGAAATTCACGCCGAGTCAACCATCTGCTAAGCTTAAACCCCTTGCAGTAGCCCGATGTCCCAGCCTTAACCAACTTCTCATTGTACTCCACTGAAGACTTGTATTCCTCGACAGCATTGGCCTTGGAATCCTCCATCGCCTGGAGCAGAATTTCAATCCGCTCCTTCACCAGCGCCTCGAGGTTCTCATTCTCTCTCTTTAGAGTCATCTCGTGCTCTTCTAGTTGCCTCTTCTCTACTTCGAGCTCCTTCTTCTCCGCCATCAGCAGAGTCAATAGCTCCTTCTTGGCTTGTGCATCGTTCTTCAGCTGGTTGATCTCACTGCGAGCTAAGTTGAGTTCAGTGTGGGCACTTTGGGAGGACTCCTCGACTTCGAGAGCTCACTTTAAGTTCTCCCCGGACTAGTAGGCAAAGGCATGGATCGAGGAGTTCACCTTCCAAAAGAAGAAAACAAGTATAAGTATGAAGAAAATCTAAGTATAAAGTAGTCTGAAGGTTAAGTACATACCACCATGCAGTGTGTGGCCGCTCTGGCCCTGAGCTGAGCGACCGGTAAGTTATCTCAACGAGCGACCTCCTCAGTGAACACCGTATCCTTGCTTTTTAGGAGGCCGAACTTCGGAGTCAAAATGCTCCGAGCAGAAGTATCGCTACTCGATGGAGTGGTGGTCGCCTGCACGGGCTGGGGCTCAAAGGATGTGATCTCCTCGGGCACACGAGGTGGAGTAGCCTTGGCTTGGTCCTCCTCGACCAAGTCGATCACGGGAGGCTGTTCGGCGACTGGTGGGTGCTTAGTATGGTTACGTGTACCTAATGAGACATAAGTTCGAATCCTTTGAAAAGTTCAAAGAGTTCAAACAAGAAATCAAGAAACAGTTAGGGAGACAAATTAAGACCCTTTGATCGGATCGAAGTGGCGAGTATCTCTCTGACGAATTCAGGGACTACTTGAAGGTCAACGGGATAGTATCACAGTTGGCTCCTCCTGCTACACCGCAACTTAATGGTGTTTCAGAGAGGAGGAATAGGACCTTATTGGATATGGTCCGGTCACTTCTTGTCCATTCAGAGTTGCCCACATCCTTTTGGGGATACGCATTGGAGACTGCGATATACGTGCTGAATCGGGTTCCAACCAAATCAGTTCTGAAGACTCCTTATGAGCTTTGGACAGGAAAGAAACCAAGTGTGCAACACTTGAAGATTTTGGGTTGTCCGGTACATGTTAAAAGAATGAGTCCAGACAAATTGGAATCCAAGACCAGTCGTTGCCTATTTGTAGGCTACCCAAAAGGCTTTGTGGGTTACCTATTCTATTACCCAAGTGAGCATAAGGTGTTCTGCAGTCGAAATGCAAAATTCTTGGAAAATGATTACATCCTGAACAATCATCGTCAGGAAATTGTTCTTGATGAGGAGAGCTCAGATGTAATGGGAGGTGTCCCACAAGTTCCAGGTAGTGACCAACCTAGAAGATCTACCTGGGTATCCAAGCCACAGGTCCATTTTGGTTATGACCAGGATAGTTACCTAGTGGAAGCCTTGACTAGTGAGGAGGATCCCGTGACTTATGCAGAAGCTATGTTGGACATAGACTCCCTTAAGTGGGTAGATGCCATGAGAGCTGAGATGGACTCAATGGAGAC